>VYZW01055936.1:5346-18083 GCA_013401315.1 Balaeniceps rex
GGCTGGAGCACCTCTCCTACGAGGACAGGCTGAGAGAGTTGGGGCTGTTCAGCCTGGAGAAGAGAATGCTGCGGGGAGACCTTATTGCGGCCTTTCAGTACTTAAAGGGGGCCTACAGGAAAGATGGGGACAGTCTTTTTAGTAAGGCCTGTTGTGACAGGACAAGGGGTAATGGCTTTAAACTAAAAGAGAGTAAATTTAGACTGGATATAAGGAAGAAATTTTTTACAGTGAGGGTGGTGAAGCAGTGGAAAGGGTTGCCCAGAGAGGTAGTGGAGGCTCCATCCCTGGAAACTTTCAAGGTCAGGTTGGATGGGGATCTGAGCAGCCTGATCTAGTTGATGATGTCCCTGCTCACTGCAGGGGGGTTGGACTAGATGACCTCTGAAGGTCCCTTCCAACCCAAAGCATTCTTTGATTCTATGATTATATGAAGTTCTTCCTTCAAGAAAATTTGGTTTTTAACTAGAATCAGTTCAATCAGATAAACATAGCCAATTATAAGACAGAAAGAATACTTTCACGAGGAAGCAATAAAGCATACTGAAGACTACGAAACTGTTTTGTGGGTTTGTTGTTTTTTTTTTTTACAAAATGTCTTTTTTGTCCCACTAAATATGTTACTTTTACTTTGTTGCACTATGTAATGTTAGTATGAAGAAAATATATTTTTTTGTTTCTTCCCTCATTTTTCCACCTTTTTTCCCCCTCTACTGTTTACTCTTTTAATATTTAATAATCATGTTTTCCTTAGTTTTTGCTCTTTTTCTAATTTATTCCTTTCTATAGTGGTATTTTCCCTTAATCTCTCATTTCTAGGAGCATGGATTCTTTTATTTATTCTTCTTAAAGAATAAATAAAATTCCTGCCCCTCTACTCGGCTCTGGTGAGACCCCACCTGGAGTACTGCGTCCAGCTCTGAAGCCCTCAGCACAAGAAGGACATGGAGCTGTTAGAGCGAGTCCAGAAGAGGGCCATGAAAATGATCCGAGGGCTGGAGCACCTCTCCTACGAGGACAGGCTGAGAGAGTTGGGGTTGTTCAGCCTGGAGAAGAGAAGGCTGTGGGGAGACCTTATTGCGGCCTTTCAGTACTTAAAGGGGGCCTATAGGAAAGATGGGGAGAGTCTTTTTAGTAAGGCCTGTTGTGACAGGACAAGGGGTAATGGTTTTAAACTAAAGGAGGGGAAATTTAGGCTAGATATAAGGAAGAAATTTTTTCCAATGAGGGTGGTTAAGCACTGGAACGGGTTGCCTAGAGAGGTAGTGGAGGCCCCATCCCTGGAAACATTCAAGGTCAGGTTGGACGGGGCTCTGAGCAACCTGATCTAGTTGAAGATGTCCCTGCTCACTGCAGGGGGGTTGGACTAGATGACCTCTAAAGGTCCCTTCCAACCCAAAGCATTCTATGATTCTGTGATTCTATGAAAGAAATAGCAAGAATTTATCATGCTTTTTTTAATGGAAACAAATAAATAGATTTTTTTTTTAACAAAACAATAAGAAATTGTAAACTTATTCCATTTTCTCTATATTGCCAGCGTATTACCCAAAAAGCCAACCATAACACTTATGGAAAGTAAGTAGGTATTTACTTACTTGACGGGCTTCCCCATCTGTCTGTAAATGGAATATAAGCATACTGCAAACACAGAAATAAAGAATTAATGGAAGTTGTGCATAATGACTTCAAAAAACATGTTCCTATGCCTGTTCCATGATATAATCTATGTATTAAATATGTTTGAATCAAGCAGCATGGAATTAACAAAAGGGAAGGCAAAGGGAAAAGAAGAGATTTCATAAACTTGTAATAAATACACACGGATCAAAATCTGCTAAATTCACTCTTATTTCATGTATTTTTCAATGTAATGTAATAACTCCCAAAAGCACATTTTCTAGACACTAAAAATCCACAGTGTTGGAAATAAAGCCTGCATATAGTGTCTCTCATGGTTTTATAAATTTATGTTGCAACCTACTATGAAAGAATGAAAAGGTAGCTTGCAATTAAAATCTGTGTTTGTTCAAGTGTGCACCTAATAGGGTGATCAGTAAATTAGAAGGGAATGTAATTAAAAAAAAAAGAAAGAAAAGGATACTCAATGTTTGAACTGCTTCTGGGAAAACCTTTTCAAGATCTTTAGCCTTAGAAAACTGTCTTCCTAGTGTAAAAAAAAGAACAGAATAAATTTTAATGATAATGGAAATATTTTGATTTTTCTTCCCAAATGTTTTAGGATTAGCATGAAATCTACACTTAGGAAATCATTTGCCACAGTCTAAAGAAGGGGAAAAAATACATATATTCCCAGGCTTAATTTTTCAGAAATGAACTTGTGAGTTCATCCTTGTTCCAAAAGGAAAGCTGTTTACCCTTCAATCTAATATTCTAGGGGTTTACACTGTATTCACAATATAAAACTGCAAATAAATTCCAGTATTGGAATGTGTTGAAAAGGTACTTACACAAAAAGGAACCTTTTAACAGATGATAATTCCTTCACTGCATGTGATTGACACCTACAGAGAGGCAAGTTGATGCCAATACCTCTTAATCTCTAAGTACTGGACTTCCTGTTTGTCTGCACTTGAGGACAAAAGTTGTACACTCTGCTTGCCTTCTTTTACAAGACAAGCCCCAGAAAACAGCTTTTCTCTTGCTTTTATCACAGTGAGCTGCCAGACTCCAGTCACTACAGGAGCTATGCCATCCACCTGCTTAATTTAGGAATCATGCTGGTTATTGCATCCCAGGTCAAGGTACTGATAAACAGTTCAGACCATACATTTTCTTCAGCTGACAAAATCTTTTGCCCTTCATCCCCATAAAGAAGAGTGCTGCAGTAACTACATTAAACATCGTGCATGAGACTTCACTTTATCTAGCTTTAACTGTCTAAAATCAGGTGACTAATCCATATCATCATTTAGTATCCCTCTAGGCACTTAAGGTGATTCACCCTTTCCAACAATACATGTCCAAGATAGCAAGGATGAATTGTCAGTTGGAGTGCCTTTCTCTCTCCACTGACAGTCATGGAAGTCTGCCTTCCCTAAAATAGGAACCTAATTTTAGATGGAGCTAATAAAGCAAGATAAATCCACTCCCACAGCAGAAAATATGAGCATAGCCCTATGAATATAAATAACATTTCCTAAAATTCTTGGAGTCTTGATTTCAGACTAACCAATTTATTACATATTGTAATTTATTTTATTTTATGTTCATTTTTTAACAGGTCATCTGTAATATCCACAAGTCACACTGGTCAGTGCAGCCATTTACAAACAGCTGGTGTTATTGGGCTGACAAACTTATGGATTCTAGCATTAGGTCAAGGACTTTTGAGGCCAAAGAAGCTGAAGTTTACAGAAATATGAAAGCAGAAACTTAGAATAAAACTACCAAACTCACCTGCCTTAGAAATCACACTTTAAAATGTGAATGACTGGAACATAATTGTACCGCTGAAACTAATCTCCTGTTTGCATACTTGATTATTTCAATTATAACAGGTACCCATTCAATTATTAAATAAGTTATCTCAATATGAAGCCATACCAACAAAATATAAACTGCACAAATAGTAGAGTTAAAACTCTTGGAGACTTTGAAACCTTCAGCCTAAATTCTTCTTTATATGCCTGAAAGTCAAAAAGGTAACTGCAGAATATGCAAAAAATTTTTAAAAATTAGCCTGTAGAAGACAAGCGGAATATAAGAAAAGTACTGTAAAAGAAGAACAAATATCAAAAGATGGCATGTCCACTGACAAGGCTGAATCAGAACGTGTCAAGCGAGTATATTGCCAGAATATTAACTGATTAATAGTGGTGTAAAAATCTTAAAACAGTGACTGAAAGAAAAATGTTACTGACAGAGATGAAGGCTAATCTTTCTACTGAAGACAACCTTAGGACAATTTCTCGTTCTCAGGGTACAAAAGTCAAATATAACATATAAACCCTCCAATTTAGCAGTGTATTTCTGGCATTCTGAGCTAACAAATTGACTTCATGTCTAGATAGCTGTCTTTCAGAATGGTCAGAAATATTAGTTTAAATTTAATTTAATGGATTGTCACACAAATAACTTTACATAGCCCAAGTTTTCCATAATACAAAATTTTAGAATGTTGGTCACTCAACTCATAGTGTATGAATTCCCTATAGTTTCAGAGAAAAAGTATGTACAATGATATTTTGATGTATTTTAGCTTCTCTGATTTTCCTTCTATTAAGCTTTTACTGTCCATAGCTTCCGACATCTCTTGTGCTTAGATTTGCTATGTCATAGCACAAAGCTAGCTGTAAATTTATTAAAATTATTATTAAAATAATCTTTGTTTAGTCTTCTACATAGAAAAGAATATAAGTGAATATGACAAATGTTTGTTATTTTCTCAGCTAACTACTGGATGGCATACCGATACTGTAGTAATTGATACGATATAATAGACTGCTACTGATTCAGATCAATTACAATGCTTAGTTCTTGTATTAAGTAATAACAACTATTCTCCTTTTTGTCATTTTATCTTATTCATAAACAAAACATCTACATTTTCTTGAAACATCGGCAGTAATTGCATGTATGTACAGTAATGTTGTACATACCTCTTGGAACTACTGGAATTGTGGGACAATGATGACAATAATGTGGAAAAGAAGTGAACAGTAAGCTAGCAATATTATTGATGCAAGGTATAGTCTCCAGTGTAACTTTAACTTAGGCTGAGCTCACCTTTGCCCCAAAATTAATGATTATGGAAATAGTTCTGAAGAGTTAGAAAAGTTCCCAGAAAACAGAAAATAGAATCGGTCTAGGACTGTAAAACTCTGCTGGGATACATTGCCTCTGGTCACTCTAGCTGTTTTATTTTTCAGGTAAGTGCATTCAGCAGTGCTTTACATCCCACATAACCTGCAGCCTACTGCCAGTGGAAATCAGGTACACACCGCGGGTTTTTTTTGACATGAACTGACATGCAGCAAAATGTATACTGGCTATCATGTAGGTGGTACAATGCTGCAATTAAACATAGCCACTAGGACTGAAGTTTAAAAAAGGCAAACACGTGCCTGAGTAGAGACTCTATCAGTCTGAAATCCTTCTGAACAGGGATTGGAAACATACCAGCTGGTAATTAACCTGGTTTTCTTTAAGTCCTCCAAAACAGGTGTTGAATTCTTCAGGGCTCATACTTCATGCTCCATTTGTACACAAAGGGAACATTCTACAATTCTTAAAACAAGAACTATTGGCTAAAAAATCTGTCTCTGATGGGCCCAAAGGCATCCAGGGTATCTAGCAGTTCTGAGTTTTATTTTGTCAAACAGCATCACAAATCCGCCTAATGCAAGCCACAAGCAAAGACTGACTGTGGAGCTGCTGTTGGCTCAGTAAGGCCAAGCTCAGCAAATATAGGCTTTATATAAATATAGCTGTAAAGGACTCAGATAAGGCATATGATACGTAAAACCATGGAGAGGGTTTGGGACAGCAGAACTAGCCACTGTGAGCTGGAGTGCAAGAATAGGATTATATAGCTTTGTAAAATTGAGGGAAAATGGTTCCTCTGAAGTCATCTGGACTTCTGTTTATGTCCATAGGTTCGAGGATCTATGCTAGGTGCTTTAGTGCTTTATTAGATTTTTAAAGATATTTTCAAAGTAACATATGTTCACCTCTAAGAAGCTAGACTATACCTGGTTCTGTGTCATCACCTTGTTTAACTAGTACCTGTTTCTACAGATATTTTATCTGATACAAGCAAATACCACACTTCCAACATTCTTCTTTTATTTATGTAGTTGAAACAGTTTTTGTTTTTCTGAGAACTTTTCAACAATGTGTTTTAAGTAGTTTAGTCAATATTAGCTGCTCTTGTGTGTTGCTCTCATTTCATGTTGACTTTTAATTGACCTTGTATTTACTAAAGCAATAACTGTATCTAGCAAGGGAAGACAATTTTCCCTAAAGGAAATTATTTTTATCTTTATATCTTGTTATATTTAAATGGATAAATTTGTCTTGTTTTTATAACTGTACAAATATATTCAGCATGTAATGATAAACAAGTAAGGACAAGCTCTCTCTTCCAATCTGCTGAAGCTTATGTGTTCGTGCAATTCCAGGCTTCAGGTGTTCAGAACATTCCTGGAAATCTCAGAGTTAAAGTTTCCAGAATGCATTTTAACTTTCCCGTTACAGCCACGGACAAAGAATATGACTTCTGTATACTACATCATTACCGGAAAAAAACAGGTCTTACAACTGAAGCGGAAAGATAAGAAGTGTCAGAAGAACAGTGTTTAACATGTTGTCATGGTGTAGCCCTGGTAGGCAGCTCAGCCCCACATAGCTGCGCACTCACTCCCCCCACTGTGGAGTGGGGGAGAGAATAGAAAGGGTAAAAGTGAGAAAACTCAGTGGGTTGAGACACAGACAGTTTAATAGGTAAAGAAAAAGCTATGTGCACAAACAAAGCAAGATGAGAACTTCATTCACTGCCAGTTCCCTGCTGGCATAGGACAAAATGTGTCTTTAAATTTGATGCATCTTAAGGTGCTAAAACAACGCTTCTGTGATTTTTAAAGTGTTTTTTCCTCTGCAGAATGAAATCTCAACTTTATTTTTCATCCTTCAGAAGATAATTCTTTTTTTTTTCTGAGTACCCATATTCAGATACATTGTTGGCTTCTAAATTTGCTGCAATATCTTGCAGAAGTGCTGGGTTATCCTCACCAACATTGTGCTGATTGAAAACACCTGCTTATGTAGCCAAACAAGCAAAAACATTTTCAAAGTATAAAATCTGAGCAAGAGAATAAGATTCAAAATTATGACTATACCAGAAAATCAGTGTAAATGCTTTCACACACAGCATGTGATCAGTTTTGAACACATATAAGTCAAAAACTGTATGGCTTTATTACAGCTGTGGGTATCTGACTAAATTTTAGTGGGCTAACAATTTTTATCAAGCAGCAAAGGCAAAGAACAAAGCCAATCATGTTTTTTCTCTTGGAAAAGATATTTTTTTTCCTTAAGGAAAAAAAGAAAGCATTTAAAAGGGCAAGGTTTCTTTTGGATCCATTAGGGATAGAATAGGCATATAAAAATATGACACTGAAGGACTTCAATAAATAAAAAAGCTAGAGAGCAGACTGATATTTTTGAAGCTTCACAGTGAAGGCGGAAATGTAAGCTTGATTAGTGCATTCTATTGATCTTAAGATGAATTAAATTACATTTATTTTTCAAATAGGTTCTTATTCATATTGTTTAAGATCAATGTCAACAACATGCTATTGTAGACGAATAGGCAAACAACTTCAACACTTTGCATGCAGTTCAGCAAGATCGACCATCTTTCTCTCCTCAAGTTTATTTAGGAAGTTTGGCTGTTTCTCAAAGAATTCTCAACATATGAAAATATTGAATTTTGAAGACTTTGCAGATTAAGTACTCACCTGAGTGTTTCTATAATAGTACATTTTAAAGAACCGTTTTGGAACACATTTAATTTCCTTTCCCCTACTTTATAAAGATGATATTTCAAACTGTATAAATTAAGGTGAATTAAAATAAATACTCCATTTGTTGTGGTTCTTGGTCCTAATCTGTTCCATCTTTCATATGGTAAATATTAATTATTTAGAAAAACTATCCAGTTTCTTTCTTTATTTCCTTTCAGCTCGGATCCTCACATCTGTCATTTCCAATGATCAGGTAAACAGACTGCACTTTACTCAAATATTTTCAGGACCTAAGATAACTGAAGTTTCACACATCATGAATAATAAAAAGTTATTTTAGTAGTCATATTGCAATAGTCAAGCAAAACAGAACTGACTCCCAGACCCTAGTTTTGCCCTTGTCAGGAGAAAACAGGATCTCTCAGGTAATGATATTTAGAAATCTGCATAATCCACCTTCCTTTAATATAATCTATTTCCTTCCTTCCACTGTAGTTCTCAAATGGTCTTCAGGAAGCAGCAGCCATGATATTAAAAACCACAGATATAATTCACTATCAGTTTGTCTACTGTTCATAGTTTTTGGCAAATTTAAATCTGACTGCTAGTCTGTCTGATGTTTTATTGCCCATCTTCCTTAGATAAAGTTCAGTACTAGATATATGGAGATAGAAAGCTGCTGAAAACTTTTCCAGATTACATAGATTACTATTAGGTTTTATGGTGGAGTACCTCTGATACTTTGTATAAACTTGCATGAAGTCTACACTGACATGTTTGAGATGTGTATGAGATTTCTCTGTGTCGCATCCACAAATATTTTTTATTTTAATCTATCAAAAATAAAAACTGTAAAATTATATTTAGCACATTAGAAAAACTCACCCTCCCTCAAAAAAAAACAAACCCAACGAAAAAACCTAGAAGGGTGTCGTGGTTTAGCTCCAGTCAGCAACTGCTCCAGTCAGCCACTCGCTCACTCTCCCCCTCCCTGGTGGGATGGGGGAGAGAATCGGAAGGGCAAAAGAAAACTCACAGGCTGAGATAAAAACAGTTTAATAATTGAAATAAAATAATAACAATAATGATAGGAATAAAATTGCAATGAAAAGGAGAACGAGAAAGAGAGAAACAAAACCCAGGGGAAAAAAAAAACAAGTGGTGCAACTGCTCACCACCCGCCGACCGACACCCAGCCAGTCCCGGAGCAGCGATCACTGCCCCCTGGCCAACTCCCCTCGGTTTATATACTGAGCATGATGTCATATGGCATGGAATATCCCTTAGGCTAGTTTGGATCAACTGTCTTGGCTGTGCCCCCTCCCTGTTTCTCGTGCACCTGGCAGATCATGGGAAGCTGAAAAAGAAAGTCCTTGACTAGTGTAAGCACTACTTGGCAGCAACTAAAACATCAGTGTGTTATCAGCATTCTTCTTACACTAAATCCAAAACACAGCACTACACTAGCTACTAAGAAGAAAATTAACTCTCTCCCAGCTGAAACCAGGACAAAGAGAAATATTCTTGTGCACTTTTCAAATGAGAATAAGTAAAAAAAAAAAAAAAAAACCGGGGAATTAACATGTTTAAAATATNAAAAATCGGGGAATTAACATGATTCAGATATTTTATAATATACACTTTCATTCTCAGATAACATCTGAAAAAGGCAGGTTCAGTATTGAATAAATGCACACTAGCATATTGCCTGAAGTATTACTGTGCTGCAGATGTCAAATTATCAGTGACATTAGTCAACAGTGCATGGCTCGAAACCATGTTGTAAAGAAGATGTTGAAGTTTAACTCAATATAACTTCATTTATGAATCTTACTCAAGGAAGGAAAGTACAATAGGAGACGAATCATTATAACTGAACACTTTTTCTGTAGAAGAATTTGTATTCACTCATGTAAAATCTGTGCATGACAGAGTTATGTTACCACGACAGGCAGAAAAACAGCTGTCCTCTCAAACTTTTAATGTCAATGAATTCTTGACAAAACTTGATAATTTCACAGGAGAGCATGAGGAAGTCATAGCACAGAAGCATTTTGAAAGTTTCAGATCAGAAAGAAGATCAATTGAAAGCACATTCGTACTTTATATTACATTTGTAGCCAGTTCTACAGCTGTTGACTGCTGACTCCCACCATGGTTACTTGATCACAGAATAAATCAAGCACCAAGACTGAAGACCATCTTTTGCTGCCACATAGGAACAAAGTCCTTATGTTTGATATTTACTGTTATCACATGATAAAAAGAGAATTGACTATAAAGTTTGAGGAAAGACAAAGTATACAATGCCAGTATTTAAAATTCTTCAGCAGTAAGAGAATCAGTAAAATGTAAATACAATGTCACCTTTTGAAGGTAACAGACCCATTAAGGATATGCTATTGAAACTAAATTTAAAAAAAAACCAAACACAACACTTTTAGGAGGTATAAAATAATTTTTGTTACTCTTTTGGGGAAATAATTTTTTTGCTCTTATGCTAATGAATTATTTTATGCATGTCTGAATAAGGTTATGAAGAAAATAGATTGGAACTGACAAAGCCATCTCTTCCCTGTTAACTGGGATGGATTCCAGCTTTTAGCTTACCCATCAGCCTAGGTGAGTCTCTCCCCAAACATCCAGAATTAACGTATAATCATACCTTTCTTTCTTGTCTATAGCACCGAATATGTGTGACTCTACACATAGCCAAGGCCATTATAGCTTATTCATCTTCTGTTTTAAAGAACATGTCTGGAAAGCTGCACTGCCAGCCCTGAAGTCTGATGAAATGAGAACCCCCAACCAGTACTTGCAGTGACATTTGAATCCAGCTCTATATTGTGTGTGGACCAAGTCCAGGAAGACATTATGAATTGGAGAATCATACTGAGAGACTAATGGCAAAAAGCGCACAAGTGCAAAGCTAGCTTCCTTATAAAGAGTGAGACCATTCATTTGGCTAACTGTTTCCAATCACTGATCATGTTAATTAGGAGAATGAGGCATGAAACAGCAATAGGCTAGATATCTTGCCAATGCATTTTATTTCTATGCATGGGTCTATGTAAGGCTGGGTAGAAGCCTTTCTAAGGTTGTTACCAGACTATTCTGCTGTACTTCCTCCTGGCTGAAAAGGAAGTCATGGGTTGGGAAGAGAAGAGACACATGCACTTTTTCTACTGCTCTCTAGCATGTTTCGTCTCACTTCCTAAAGATTATCTTATGTTAAATTATATTTGCTTAAATACACAATCTTGAACCCATTTACCCTCTAAGAACTCTTGCCACCAGACTGTGGAGAGAATTAAGTTGAGGTCTTTGTACAGCTGATAATACACTGTATAGGCAGCAATAATGTAGCAGTGAACAAAGGAAAGAATAACCCACAGGGAAGAATTCTGGTCCATTGTTCTTGTGTAGTTGCAGACATCTTTTCAGATTCTAATAACAAGGTAGGTCCTAACCTGCAACTCTTTGTGTAGGCAACTGTTTGTAGGACCCTAGAGTCCACCCCTTCGACTCTAAAGAGTTCTAGTCACCCACTCAGTTTCTAAACTGCAGTTTTGGGAGACAAGTATTGCCTGTTTGAATTTATCATGAAGTTCTCTGATCCTCAGCACAAGCAAGGACAGGAGCCTGATACTCACGTCTGCTGCTGAACTGTAACATAAATATAGAAAGGCACAGGGAAAGCTCCTAAATCTATTATCACTTTTCTTTTCCCTTCTTTGAGCAAACCACACAGGAACACATTCCTTTTGTGTTTACATGTCAGGCAATAATAAATTGTGCTAGTATTTTGGTGTACTCATTTAACTGTTATCTGATATAGTCTGTGAAAAGTGGCAGTGAAGGAAACTGGATCAAAGTAGCACATGGTTCTCTCCAATTCCCTAGACCAGAGTTCTCAAGCAAGCTAGCAGAAAAACAGGCACTACAATGAAGCATTTAGGTACCAAAAAGAAGCTTGAAATGAAAAGACACTGATATATTTTTGAAGATTTAAAATGCTCACAAGTGATCATTCTTTGTAAGACAGTTAAGTCTGTCAGAACTGTAAAGGTATACTTTCAAAACATTGTCTGGGGCTTTGACTTTGATTCTGCTACTTTAGTGACAAATGTGAGCAAAAGTCCATTTAAAGACAACCTTCTGGGTTCACTACAAAAAACCTCATGATGGTTTCCACACTGTTGCCAGACCATAGTATTGACATTTTTAAGGGCTAGAGAATTCTGGCACTTGCTGTCAGTACTGTAATGTAGCAGCTGCTTTCTGTTGATGAGACTGTGAGTCATGAGAATGAAGATCTATTCTTGACTGCTATTGTAAAGTATCTCACTAAAAACACAACGAATTGTTAATTCCTTGAATTTGGAGTCAGGTCTTTACAAAAAGCTACTTGGCTACTTTCAGTGTCACTGTGCTCCAGAGTAAAATGGGGAAATTAAAGATGTTTATGAAGTTCTTTGAGCCATAGTGTTCAAAAGTGTTACATATTTAATTCATTTTACCATCTCCATTTAATAATAGTATTCAGTATTAGTATTTTTGAGGTAGGAAGAAAAGGGATGGCCTTTCTTTGGAACCAGAAAATGATTTTATGTATATCAGAAAACTATTTAGAAGGAAAATTGAAGCAAATTGAGAATATTTCGTACTTGAAGTATACTTGCCTATGTGTTGCTAGATAGAGCTGCTGCAAATATTATCCAGGTCAGCAGTAACCACACTTTTCAAAATGATCATTTTTCTTGTGGGCAATAGTATATCCCTTTACAACCTGATATTTAACTGAAGACATGCCAGAAGCAATGTGATTTCACATTCTAGGCCACTCATCGCAGCTTTGTTTGGAGGCCTGTACTAGATCAGCCTTGTGCCAATCTAGTGTCTTAAACAGTAGAGCCATGTAAGTCAGGGATTCAGACAGACTTTCTAACAAAATATGTGTTCACAGAATTCACAGGACTTGAATCAGAGTCACAGTGGCTGGGAGAATTCATATGCAAAGTATATCTATTTCAGCATTATCTTCCTTGGAAACCACATGATAGTGCTTCAAAATATGTTCTATTGGAAAATTATATCCTTGAGTGTTGTGGTGACAGGAGAGAAAAATGTGAAAATTATACGCACAGCAGATTACAAACAGTGGAAAAATAAAAGCAATGGTTGTCATCTATCTGGACTTCTGTAAAGCCCTCAACACCGTCCCCCACAACATCCTTCTCTCTAAATTGG
>VYZW01055940.1:1754-13490 GCA_013401315.1 Balaeniceps rex
TAAAAGAATTGAAATCCATTAATCCATTACTGAGGTCCTTCACTTTCTATGACCCTGCTGCTGACAAAACTTTAGGGGTACTTTAAAAGGCTCTTTGTATTTGACCTCTCGTGTCAGACTGCTAAATCTAGGTGTTTGAGCTTGAGTTGTGAGATTTGAGGCTAAATTCTGTTAATAGTACCAGGATCCTTCTGAGGGGTGTTTGGCTGTTGGGTGACAGGCTTAAAAATAAACAAATAAAGCTTTTGCTATCTGACTCTTGGAAGTAAGAAGTGTTGCTCCAAGCCATCTTCCCGCACTTCAGCCTCTTTGCTACTTAAGTAAGAAGTGCTTGTCATTCTTTATCCTGCTCTTGTTCGCTTGCTCGCTCACCTCCAGGCTGCCAGCGTTAGTGGAAGGAAACTGGCAGCCTTTCTTCAGTTTTATTGCTGCTTACTGGGGTCAAAAATAGCTGCAGTCGGGAAAACGAAAGACCACTTTTTGGTGAGAATTTGAGATGGTTTTGCTAAGTTAATTCTCTTGCATTTATTTTTTAGCTGTAAGTGGTAAGAACTTTTCCTAATGAGCAGCTAAGTGAAAACTAAACTTTCTTGGGGTGATGTTCACGTTGAAGTTTTCTATTCAAAGGTAAAAAAAAATCATTTACTGTAGCTGAATAAACTTACAATATCAGTATGGGAATCTTTAAACAACAAATACAAAGATTTTTTTTTTTTTTAAAGAACTGATTTCTGCGCCCCTAGACGTGAAAGGTTCTTAAAAGATTCTGTTTTGTATGCGAGCCATGATGTAAGGTGCTGCCTGAAAGATGCTCCATAACAAGCCATAAGCAGTTCTCAGAATAAATAACAGGAGGAGGTGTGTGGGCAGGTGCGTGGCGAGATGGTTTTGGTTTAAAATCTGCATTATTTCCTAAATATATTTAATAAGAGCTAGAGTTAAGTTACCCATTCGCAGTAATATCTAGTAACTGCTGACTATTTTCATAGACCTGTAATTTATAGAATTAGCCTGTGCTTTTGACAAAAGTTTAAAAGTTTTCAGTGTAAACATGTCCTCAGTTTGGACGCTGAAAACAGCAAGGCTGTTCCATAATTTTTTTGGTAACATGTTAATTTTGGTCTGGTTCAGCGTATACTTGGCAAAGCTCCGGGAGCAGCAGCAGAGATGAAAGCAGCCCTGTATTTTAGCTGTGGGTTTCCTATTTTCAAAAGATGGTCATGAGCATGGTTTGGAAAGCCAAGACTTAAAAACCTCATGGTTTCCTCTTCAGATTTGAAGTTTCATCTGGACTGTTTGGAGGGCAGAATTACCAATTACTTTGGTTTGGTTTTTTTTTCCCCCAGAAGATTGTGAATTTGGGGGTGGAAAGTGATCAGCATGACCCGCAGAGCTTCAGCAGGGTTAGAGCAATGCCTATTGAATTATTCCGGTGTGCTATAGGGAAGTTCATGTGTAGCATAATTGCAGGGCTTAAAATAATACTCATTTGGTATCTTAATGTGCCAAAACAATTGCAATTTGTGCACATAAATAGCCGATCTGTGGTGCCGAACAACATCTATAAAGGGAGGGATACTTGAGCTCACACGTGGTTGAAACCAAAGCCAAACTGCATTTCCCACTTGTTATCTTTCCTTTATCTTGCATTTTTCACAAGTATTTTTCCTTGCCACTTCAAATTCTTGATGCTCTGTTAAAATATGCCTTTCAGTTTCCTGCTTGCTTTTTGGATAGCTGTGTGTTAGATAAAAACACAATCTGTGCAGCCTTCTTATCTCAGGTCTTTCGAGTGGTTGCATGCATGGTTAGACTGAGTAACCACAGGTTCCTGCAGTGGTCTCTCCGTTGCAGGCTTTTTTGTGAAGCTCCCAGTGAGCTTCACGAGATCTCTAAAACAAATATTCATGCTGTTTGGGGGGAGATTTTTTGGTTTGGTTTGGTTTTGTTCCCCCTCTGGAATGCTAAATCACTTTGAATCAGTAGTTTTTGCCTGCCATTAATAAATTATTCTCTTGGTCTCCTTTCTGCCAGTTTGTCCACTATGAAAGCTGGTGGACAAGTGGTGTGTGCATGTGAGTTGTGATGAGTTTTAGTCCAGAAGTTATTTTTACTTCGAACAAATTGTTTTGAAGTGATGAAAGATTTTGTAAATATACTTTTCTGTGTATTATGGAATCTCTGTATCTTGGTAACCACAGTGATTATATTCACTAACTCTTATGTAGCTAAAGTGCCTTAAGAGGGAAAGGACTTGCTATCGAACCATGTGGAGAAGTTACTTACAAAACAGCGTATCTCAATACTCCTCCATATGTGTGCTGTTGGCAGTGAAGCCTTTATGCTATGAGCAGTGATAGTTCATATTAACAGGCAGCTCAGTAATGAAAGTTAGATCTGAAAGGAGAGTCAAATGTGTTTCCTAAGCGGAGTGAAAACACTATTAAATCATAGCCGCTTTTCCTGCATTGTGTTTTGGGTCTCCCTTCCAATTGTCCAGGAAGGCAAAATTGCCTTGTGGCCATTTTCTTCAGTAGATTCGTAGCGTACATGAAAACATGAACTTGCACTAGAGTTTTAACTTGCTGGCTAGCTAACAAGACATCTTGAGTCTCTGTGGTTCAGATGCCCAAATAATTCATGTGGGAAAGCAGTAATTAGTCTTGCTGTGCAAGACAGAACGGTGACACAGATTGGAGCGACGAGGGGTTGAGGATTAAACCGGGCTGAGCCCGCCGACGGCTGACCTTAGGCAAGTCACTTGACTTTGTGCCTTAGTTTAGCCCAGTAATAAATAGGTCTAGCCTTCGTGTGCTGTAATATGACTTAAATCGCTCCATAAAAAAAGTACTTTAAATAGCACCGTTGCTGTGTTTTGATGAAAAGGGGAGGGAAGCGACCATAAGCGCAGCCGTCTGATACTTCGTGTGAAAATTGTTCCTGATGTCCCTGTGACGAGTGGAAGGCAGCCTGACTTAACAAGCGTGTTTGGACCTACCTGTGCACTCCGTAAGGATTATTAATGGCATAATAGTACTGTCCGTCTCTTCTCGCACTCTTACATGTTTAGGGTGGCTTTTCTGGTAAACTGTTCCAGTCCCTGCCATTACACAGAAGCTTTAGTTTTGAAAGCTTGAGGGCTATCAGTTAATCTTTTTTAAAGGACACAGTTCTGGGTACAGTAACATTTGTTCAGGGAATGTTCCAAATGAGTTGTTCCGAACTTTGTCTCTTGGGGGGTAGAAAAGAGGATGCCAAAGGCAACCCTGTTACACAAGCGACTTCAGGAAGCCAAGACTATGCTGAGTTGTGGCTTTACTGAATTTGATCGCTGCTCCCTGAGACCAGCTATGCACCAGTACTGCCTGCAGTGATGCTTTCCCTGTTGGAATGGGGCAGTTCCCGGGTGCAAATGTCTGACAGGCAGATTATCTGCCCAATGACTCATGTAGGCTTGGTTTATGGAGCATGATAAACCAGAGGAGGAGGGGGAAATAATCTGCTACCTCATTAGTACAAGTTCCAAGGGCAAAATGCTGTCTGTGAGTCACAGGTATTTGGAAATCTCCCCTTTCCTCTGTAGAAAGGCAGGGGAAGGTGCAAAGGCAGTAAGGAATGCTGCAGGCTTCAGCAGTGTTTTGCTCTTTGTAATGCTGCGGTTGCTGTCGGCACGTATGAAAGTACATAGATTATCGTCACTGAACGTCCGAGTGTTCGAGGCTGCATGTTAGCCATAAACAGCGGCGATCTAAATATAAACTGCACCCGAGCTAGCACTGCAGCTCCTGCATTGGTTTCCAGTTTTCTGCTGGTGCAGACTCCTCTACCACAAAAGTCAATAAAGGACGAGCAGATGAGAACTCCACCCCTTCCAGCAAGTTAAAGTAAGCCAAAGACTGCTTTACTGAGATTTCTGCCATTTAAATTCAAAAGCAAACACAGGCTGGTATTATCAGCTCACACCAGATCTGCCTGCAGACAATAATTCTTCCTGTCTTGGACCCCTGCCCATGTGCATTATTGTAATTATCAGCAATTTAAAAAAAAATAAAGCAATAAAGCTAGGATGAGCTGCTAGTCTGTAGATTTACTGCCTGCTGTGTCAGGCATTCATTAGCCTTCCTGGGTTCAAGCCACCTATCTGCTGAATAAAAGCAGGAAGAGAAGCTAAGGAAAACAAAGCGTGAAACACAAATTTGAAGCACAAATTGCAAGCTCTGCTCCTGTTTACAGGTTATAAATCCCAAACCAGGGGAATTGTAAGCATTCTGTTCAGAAGTTCTTGTGCATAAAGTCCCTCTGCCAACTTCTCTCGCTTTTTAATTGAAGTGTTGGTTTCCTGAATACTAGCTTGCCATTAATTCACAGGTGAGACTCACCACAGTGAACATTAGGTTTAAGGGCTATGCAGCACGTCGAGACCTGGGAAGGCTCAGCTCTACGATTCCAACCCAGCTGTTCTCCTTCCGAAAGCTTAACGCTTCACATCGGATGGCAGTGGTAGAGTTTGTTTGGCAAGCATCTCTTCTTAATTATTTTATTTTGCCAAGGGCTGGCCTCTCCTTATGGAAGGAGGAATGCCCATGAACTTCAGCTCTGTGGACAGCAGTAATGTGGGGCGTGCGTCTGGGCTTCGAAGCAGTCAAGTCCCTGCACAAATGTGCGTCCTAATTTTTCAGCCAAGGAAGGGGTGAAAAGTTAGAATACTCAGGCGTTTAAAAGCGGCAGCCATCCAGGGTTGTGCTCACAGGAAGGCTGATAAGGTAGCAAGACTCATTTTTGTATCAAAGGAACTGTTAGAATTCCTCAGTGCTCTTGAAAGAGTTCAATCTATGTCCTCCATATCTGTGGATATTACACCGATACGGGAAGAGCTGCAGTGCTGACACCCTGTGTTGCGCTCTGGATAGAACAAGAAATGTGGGTTGTTTTTTTTTTAAATCCAGAAACCCCCCCCTTCTTTTTTTTTCTTATTTAATTAAGTAAAGGTGGGAAGCGTAATTTATCTGGGTAAGGACTGTGCTGAACAGCATGTTCTGAAGTCCCTCAGGTTGCCGTTCGTGTGCCTTCTGATTTAATAAGCAGTATTACTTTCAAGGGGCTTCGCTTAATTAAAAACAAACAGCACAAGTAATCTTTCAAAGTACTGCCTGGCATTTTTTGTCAGTGTAGCAGCAAATAGTTGTAGAATACTTGTAACTCTTCTGAGCAGGAAATCTGATCCGTCCTGCAGACAATCGTGCAAAAGGCTGTGCATTTTCTTTTGAGGCAGTGAATGCCCTCAGCAGCTATTAATCTCTGTTCTCTGGCCACCAAGTGAATGCAATTCACAATTAGAGCTTTTTTTCAGCAGCTTATAAATTCTAGAGGCTGGAGTTTCAGTTTTAAAGCAACTTAATCTTCCGTGGTTCTATCCGGCTCATGTGTTGCTGCTGCAGAGGAAGCCTGATGCCTTGTACTCATGAGGAAGCCTCGTACCGCACGAGCAGCCTGAGTTTTCCTAGCAGGCTCTTGATATTTCTCAAGCCTTGCAGCCCTTCTGCCCTGTAACCAGGGCCAGCATCTCTCGTTGTGCCACGCGGAACGCACGTGCGCAGTAGCTGACGTGTTTGCACCAAACGCGTTAGCTGGGAGACACTGATTTTCTACAATGCATATTCCTAGATTTTGTTTAGAAGCGATACGCTACGAGAACAATGTTTTAGCATAAATGAAAAGTGAATCTAAGATTTCCTGCTAAGCTCCTGTCCACCTTGGTTTTGTTGGAATAAAGACTCATATTCTGGCTACTCCGATCGGATGAGCAAGGTCACTGTAATGTTTGACCTCTTGGAAAATTCGGTATGTAGTTAAATTTGACGTTTTGCAGATACCTTTGTGCTATAAAGGAAAGCTCTCAGGAACTCGTGTCTGTGAAACATAATGAGCAACAGCTCTTCACAAAAGAGAAATTCCAGTCACCCTTCTATCCTGAAGTCCCCAGTAGCATGCCAGAAGGCTGTCCTGAATAGCGTTCGATAGGGAGCTGGATAGACAGCATGCTCAGTAAGCTATGTTGTAATGAAGTTTAACAGATCCTGGAAATACGAGGCAAGGAAAATGAGTGTGTTTTTCATTTTTATGCCTTTTTGAACCAGAATTGCAGTGTATCGCATATGTTTCAGAGGTAGATGTCAAATATTCCTCACTTTGCATAAGCTGATAGGAATTCGTATACATTGTTGTTCCCAGCATTGAAGCAGGAACACTGGAGAGCAGAAATGACTTAAATTCACAAAAAATCCTCTCTAAAGAATGTTGTCGTGCTGTGCCATGCCCATAATCTCTCTAGCCTTGCATCCCTCCTTTGAGGTGGTAGATACTTGCAGGAAGAAAAGGCATGGCCCTTTTTTAGAGCATAGAGCCCAGGCCTCTAGATGGGTAAAGCTCACCGATCAAACCCACTGTCACAAGTTGAAGAGGCTAATAGTAAATAAAAGACTGAATACTTGGGCAGAGACACTTCCATCAGAGAAGAAGAAGATTTAGAGGTTTGAATTCCAGTGTTTCAGGACCGTAAATCAGGCACTGCATGACAGGGTGAGGAATTTAACTGACATTAACTGGCTAGAGATTTATGCGTTTGTGGAATCAAATACTTCTTTGGTCTTGGAAAGCAAACTGGATTACAGAATTACACCAAAAGGCAGAGCAGAATTTATCATGAAACATCTTGTAAATGCGAGTGCCAGTGAGGAAAGTAATGGTTTATGTAACAGTCTTTTCTCAAATAACATTCATCGTGCTCTCACGTTATGGTTATATGTTAATAGGATAATAACTACTAAAATAACATTTGCCGAGGACGTGCACAACTGGATGAACTCTCTTCCATTACGTGTGTGTTGCCCCTCCCGAGCTGTCAGTCTGCTTATTTAAGAGCTTGAATAGTTGCTCCCCAGCACTAAAAGAGGCGGCTGCTTCCATTTATGGCTGGGAAATTCCCAAAGAAAAATGTGCTGTCAGTTTGCTCATCCCTCCACGATGTGGAATGGGTGAATTCTCTGAAGTACTGAAGAGCCTGACTAAGGACATGGCTTTATCCCAAGCTTCGTGCTGGCTTACACGTTCCCCAACCCTCCTTTGCAAAGTGATGCTTGAATGTAGACCAGCTAACCTCGGGCATCAGCAGCCGGAGTGATCTGCTTTTATTTTTGGTACGCCAAAGGCAGTTGTGGGGAGCGACAGAAACGGACTTTGTCCCAAAAAACTCTTGTAGGTGACTTTCTTCACTACTTAAGTAGCAGTGTTAAAGGTGTGGCCTCCACTGTTACAGGTGAAATTTGCTGTGCTGTATTCTCTCATTACCGGTAGAATGAGATAAAAATGCTAAATTAAATAACTGATGTGTTTGGCGGCTGGAGTGGGTCGTTAGTGGTGAAAAATTGAAGCCCGTTACTCAAAAATCTGATCTTGCAGGTCACGGGGTTAAAGATTCAACTTGTGTATGCCAAAGTTCATTAACTTACTCAACAGCGCAATTCAAGAAAAGATTTCTTCCATTTGATTAAAAGTGATGAAATCAGGCGAGTAATTAGTCTCGTTTGTTCAGCTGTGAATTGGGGCTTAGCATGTTCTGGTAGCTACGGCAACAGCACTCTACTGATATGCAAACTATTTGAGCAATCCACCGAGGAGGAGAGGAGGAATGATACCTCTGCCACAGTGCCGAGGTGTCAGGCCGGAGAGACGGCAAAAATAAACACGAGCTCGCATCAGTATGTAAATAGGGGGTGGTCATGATTTCAGGAGGTTGGTATGTGTTTGAACAGGAGTTTTGCTCATGCAAGAGCTGTTATGAATGGATTGCTGATGGATGGTTTTGCCTCTCGGGATGGAGCCTGCACCTCTCCTGCCTATGTGGTTACCTTATTTTGCTGCATACATGTTAAGTTTGCTTTGAAAAAAGCAGACTTCAAGCACAGGCAGTGCTAATGCTCTCCAAACCGTTCATAACACGTACATTTTATTCTCCTTTAATGCCTTGTATTCTTGTTACAAGGGTAAATGGCTTTGTGCCATTACATGTACTTGATCTTGCATTTCTTTTTCTTCTTTTCAGAGTTCAGCTTGAATCTTGGATGTAGTTGGTAGTGTTGTCATAAAACAAAATTGTGTTGTGGATTGTTTTCTTTAACATGTCAAGTCTTGTGCTCTCTGGAAAGTGGTTGTTGGTTCCAAAGCGGTGTGTGTTTGGAGAGAGATAAAAAGGCCCTCTTACAGACTTTGCATGTGTGTGTTTATAGAGTTATGAAGGATCATTCCACATTTGCCTTTTCCTTCTGAAACTATAGGAAGGCAGGCAGTGCAAGAGCCGAAGTTTCGGTGAGCGGTATCAGTCGGCACTTGTTAGAAGCACATGTTAATTAAATGGTTTGATTTCTGAAAGAAGGAAGTTATTGCCCCCATTACCCAGTCATCAGAGGTCCTCCTGTACCTGAAGTGCGCAACTGTCTTCTCTCCATTAGGACAGAGAGTACAACAAATGGACCTACGCTGAACTTGGAAGTATGTAGGAACTTGGAAGCATTGTTACTGGGACATTGATGCCGGTATCTGTTCCATATAGTTCAATATTTCCTTACTTTGTGATCTGTGCTAAAACTTGCTCTCGTGAGCGTCTGTTGAGTGAAAGGGTTAGAGTAAATAGAAGCCACTTGTGTAAGACTGTTTCTCTGAAGTGGTATGCAGTTGAATAGTTCTTAAAACTCAAGGGGTTATTTTTCTGAAGTTAAGATGTGAGTTTATGCTTTTGTGTCTCAAGTTGGTCTTATCCCCCAAGCACTAGCCATGTGTTCAGCACTAAACAATCCTTGGCGCTCCGAGTGTTGAAATGTCTTATCTCCAGGCAGTGATTTTGTGTGTAAACAGGGAGGGGGGAGAAATGAGCTAATTATAATGGTGTTAATTTTTTCCTGATACCCAGCAAGTAGGAGCTTCACATAGGGGTTGTCCAGTTGACTACTTCTCTTTGCTCATTTATTTGCTTTAAGCATACACGTATTGATATAAATTGGTGGGGATCTGCAGGCAATAGGGAATGAACGGTACCCAAGGTAATGTATGCATTTTTGAGGGCATGAAAAGTTAAATGTGAAGGCAGGACTGATGGCCTAGGGTAGTGCTGCCTGCCAGGAAGAAAGAAGCTTGGGGCAGTGGTGCCCTGAAGCCTCTGCGTATTGCTGTTTCTTATCTGCCTTGTCTGAAGTAGCTGGAATGGATTTCATTCCCCTAAACACCTTAAAGAGCTTTCGATTTAGGAGTTCATCTGTTTGGGTTGTTTTTTTTCCCCTCATACCTCTTTTCTTTTTTTCTTTTTCTTTTACTACAGCTGGTGGTTATGTAGGGAGAGGATGTTCAGCTCCCAGCATCCCCTCAGTCTTTTCAGAAAAACCCCAACTCTGCAATTTAATTTAATCCCCTTTTTCTTCTTTTGGTCAGCCAGCAAGATTTCAGAAAGGGAACCTGACCTTGTTTTCATTGATCAGTCTGCAGTTTGACCCGAATGTGGGTCCGGCTTGTCGGGTTTTTGTCTGCTGGTGCGGGGTGGGAAGTGCACAGAATACACATCAGAAACCAGGCAGTACAAATCCCCGTAGGAGTGCACTGAATGAGAGACAACAGGCTTTGAGGAGCTGGTTGCAACAGCTGTTTTTCTGATTCAGCAGAAGTCATCTTTACTTGGATGTTTGGGCAAGAAGCTTAGGTGTTTCTGTCCCAAATACTTGAAGATTTTGGCAGAAACACATGGCTTCAAACTCGGAGCAGGCTTCATGCAGTTGGAAGTAGTTACTTTATTAGTAACTGCAATACTTGCTTTGTGTGTAACCTCACAGAGGTGTTTCTGCCAAAAGTTACTAGTGATTTATCTTCAAATACCGGTTTAAGTTTTTCAGACATCTGTTTTAGCCTTTGTGCGTGCAACCTTTTAAGTGTGAATTACTCTTGGTTTTGGTTTTGGTAAGCTGTTGTTGCAATAATAAAAACAGAGTTTGGAAAAACAAACACCTTGCTGGTGAAAACTTGGTGTGGGCTCACCAGCTTTAAGGAATGTGGTTACGAAAGAAGTTTGCAAGACTCCACTGATACCTGGCTTAAGCGGGAGCTCTCAGAAGATGCCGGAGGGTTTCTGGTTCTTTGAGTTGTTCTGCTTTCGATCACATAAAGCAATCAACGTGTTTTGTTTTTGTTTGTCTTCACAGGCGCTCGCAGCCAATGCTGGGACAGGGTTTGCGGTGGCAGAGCCTCAAATTGCCATGTTCTGTGGGAAGCTAAATATGCATGTGAATATCCAGACTGGGAAATGGGAACCTGACACTTCTGGGACCAAGAGCTGCTTTGGAAGGAAGGAAAAGATTCTGCAGTACTGCCAGGAGGTGAGTTTTTCTGTGTGATCCTGAACCTTCACCAGATTGCTAAGGAATCACCGCTGCTAAGGAATTGGATTCCAATTTAGCCCGTCAGTAGTAAATTAACCCTGCAGGAGACTAGCGTTTGACTAGCTCAGTTCCCTGAACTGTCTTGCCCGGGAAGAGCAGGGAGGACGCTGCAGTGGGATTTAGGAGCCACCTCTGATTTAGATCAGTTTACACTGCCACAGAAAGTCCTTGGTCTGTAAGAGAGGTATCTGTGTCTGTCTTTGCAGGGGTTTCGTCAGATGTTCTGCCTCTGAGCCAGTTAACCACCATCTGCTCCTTGTCCGTGCCAAATGGAACCTGACACCTATTCTAGTTAGAATGTGGCTGTGTTGTTCTCAGTGACGTGTTCAGATCAGCCAGTATATTAGAAAAATATTTTCATCAAAATGTTGACGGTATTTTTAGGCTCCTCATGCTTCATTGTAAGAAACGTAATCTCCTTTCAGTGTGCTCCAGATACGCTGTAGCGTATTGGCCTTGATAAGTGTCTTTAATTGCTCCTCTGAGGTGACAAGCACATAAAATACCACAAGGAATGTTGTTTTTTTAATGGGAAGGTGATAGAGCACATCATGTCTGGACTGAAAAATGTTTAAAACTGTTTTACAAGGCTGATATAACTGGGGCTACATTTGGTTCACGTAGCGGAAGCCTAAATGTAAGTCAGTGTCTGGACTTGAAAACTCGAGCAGGACATAGGGATCATATTAATACATGATAAATGGAGCAGGCATAAGGAAACCTGAGGAAGGTAGGTGCATATCAGCTTGCCAAGGGACGAGGGAATCTGAAGATGTTACTAAACTCTCTTTGTTGGTGATTGCCCTCTTCCAGAGGGTATCGCACTGCACCAGACAGAATAGCACAGATAAATACTTCTCCTCCACTACCGTGCAAAGCCAAACGCCTCAGCTTAGTGCCGATGAAGGTTCTTGCCCCTGACCTGGCTTTCTCCTGCCACAAAGAAGTGATGACACATTCCATTTCTCAAGCCCTGTGTGACAAACAGCTGGGGGCTTTTTTATGTCTTCAGCTGTTGTAAGCTTGATCCAAAAGAGAATGTGTGTCCACGTGCAAATTTGAACTTGGTTTTGTGTAGAGAATCAGCCTCGCTACTTCTGGTTAGGAGCCGCTTTGCACATTCTTTGTCCTTTCTGGAGAGAAACCTATCTCTGTGTTCTGTTAAACAGATGTATCCAGACCTTCAGATTACGAATGTCGTGGAAGCCAATCAACCTGTCAGCATCGACAGCTGGTGCAAGAAAGGGAAGAAACAGTG
>VYZW01055941.1:2300-14790 GCA_013401315.1 Balaeniceps rex
TAGGGAAAATGCAATCACTTCTCCCTCTGTAAGAATATATTTCACCCAAAATCCAGCAACCAGGGCATGGCAGAGAACAGATTTACTTTCTGCTGCTATCCTAATTTTTTTTAAAAAGGAACAGGAAACATGGTATCCAATTATACTGCAAACAAACAGCCCAGAGGTCATCTGTTCCTCTGCAACTTGGTGCTAAAACCTCAGTGCCAGGAAAGGGCACACCTGTACGTAGAAAACTGAATAACTGATGTATGAAATAGAGAGCACTATTGTGTGATGAGAGTTCTGCTTCCAGGCTGCTCTCATGATGTCTTGTCCTAGCATCTGCACACAGAGGATTGAAGTGTGCTGGTAGGCTACTGGTGCTGACTCAGTCAGGCCTTAATGTTGTGTTCCACCTGCCTCGGTTTGTTTCTTGAATTTCTGAGGGAAGAGGAAAAAACTAATAGAAAACAGGACATCAGCAACAATTTGTAGATTGTTAGATAATTGTCTGGAGATGCTATGTGACCTGACATTGACTAAATTCTGCTTGATCACTCAATCTTGAAAAACTATCATATAGAAATCATTAGAGAAGTTATCTCAAAAGTTTTGCCATCCCTTATAAA
Source organism: Balaeniceps rex (assembly GCA_013401315.1). NCBI lineage: Eukaryota > Metazoa > Chordata > Aves > Pelecaniformes > Balaenicipitidae > Balaeniceps > Balaeniceps rex. The sequence continues at coordinate 2,912 of VYZW01055941.1, forward strand.
TGTTATTGTACATCTTTTCCTTTCTAGTTTGTGCTGATAACAACCATGTACGGACATGGACTGTGACTCGGTTCCGGGGCATGATTTCAACTCAGCCAGGCTCAACACCTCTTGCATCATTTAAAATCTTATCCCTGGAGGAAGCAGAGAGTCATGGCAGTTACTGTTCTGGAAATGACATTGGTAGGATGTCTCTCTAACGTGCTGTGCTGAGCCTGTACGTTCACTGGTCTCGTAAAGGCTTAACAGACCTTCAACCCTGTAACATGCAAGTCAGCTGATGGGTGTAAGCTCTTATATACTGCTCTCCCCTTGAAAAGATGGCAGGAATCTGTAAGATTCACCTGGAAATACTCACTATTTAGGCTGTGTAGTGTGAGTACACTTAAAGGGCTTACTCTGAAGTTGAGAAAAAGGGAGGAAAAACTTTTGAACACAGATACTATACCTCTTCCTTGAGCGAATGGATGTAGCATTTCACTTTTGGTTTAACTAGAGAATGACAGAAAGCACAAGAGAATGTATTAAAGCAGATGAATGTAGCAAGGTTTAGGTCTACTGCAAATTCCAGTTCACTGTTCAGTTGGGGTTAAATGATGCACATGTGAAAAATTCTTAAATGAATTTGAAGTTGTGACAAAGTTTACTAAAGCCTTGGAACTGCAGAGGCAAATGGTGCTAGCACATTGCTATAGCAAGGTACTGAAGGAATGCATGTCAGTAAATATGTGTAGACAGGTAGTCTAGATTCCTTTGTGGTCTGAGTCTTGCAAATGAACCTTTGATGAATAGGATGCCCTGTGAACACAGGGTGGGGTCAGTACTATGGCAAGAAATCTGATGAAGCCTTTAGACATCTAGGAGCTGCAAAATAAGAAAGTACATATTGTTATTATAAAGGCGTAATGTAGGGTTTGTACTGACGTACTAATTCCTTCAGGAACATGCAGGAAACTCAAAAATGGGTGTCCTTCAAAACAAAAGAACAAAAAAGATACGTATCTGTAGAGGCTTCTAACTACTGGATGGCTTCTTCTAGCTGTTTACTCGTCTTCGGTTCGCTGGTCCTGATGCTTTAAAATTGCAGTGGTCATACTAATATGAGTTTGGGTCTTCAGGACTGTGTGGGGAAGAGGGTGAGGGAATTGAAACAAACAAAAAAAAAAAGTGATCTTTCTTTTTTCTCTAGGACCCTTTGGTGAACGTGATGATCAACAGGTGTTTATCCAAAAAGTTGTTCCCATCACTAATAAGCTGTTTGTAAGGCTGTCTTCAACTGGGAAAAGGTACCTCCATGTTCAGGGTTTTAAGTGAGAAAGGAGCAGGACTGTTTAGCTGGTGGGGTCTCCCATCCCTTGGGGATGCATGCAGTTGCACTTAGCAAGCTTCTAATGTGCTTCACAGCTCTGGCTGAACTCTAGTTTGTGTGTTAGTAACAGAACTGTACTTAATGATCTTCTATAACCTAGAAGCCACATGGCATTTTGAAAAATGTGCTATCAGAGACTCACTTCATGATGGCTCACCTGCTGAGCTCACAAAACAAACATTTGTGTGCCTCTACAGAATCTGTAACTCTCAGCCACGGTACTGTGCTAACATTAAATTTCAAAACTAATGCTGAAGTTGCTGGTGGCAGGGATTATGCTGGTCACAAAGGTAGACAGGGAAGCAGTTTCCCTCTTCCTTTGCATTTGTCTTTGAAGATATTAGAACCTTTAAAACTGAGAGTCTGTCTTCTAGGTCAGCTATATAATTGTTTACTTAGGCTTGACTTCATAATATTCTGCTATGTTGCTGCCAATATAGTAAAAAAAAGTTGCCAAATAACCAAAATAACCACAGCTGCTTTTCTTCCTGTTAGGCTAGGAAGATGGCAAGAGATCAGAAAAGCTGGTGCATCTCAGTTCTATGCTGCTTATTATTCTTGCATCTCTTGCCTAATAACTTTGAATCTGGGTGAAAACATTGATGCCTTAACACTATTGGCATCTGAATTGACAGAAGCCCTGTGGATTACTGATATGCCTTTTTTTTTTCTTCACCCTTACTTCAGGCTAGATTTATATGTAGTGGAGAGCTTTATTAGATGACTTATTTTGGCACTTCTTCTTGGGTAAAAAGCTCAACACAAGGGGCCAGTAAAACAAATTACCCAGAATATGTGAGTTTCTGGTGTGGAATCTGGCTTACAGCTTAGTTTTGGGAGTCTTTCTCCTTTCACTCCCCACATAAGCTTCTAAAATAAAGGGGAAAAAAGCAATGGAGATTTGCCACGTCAAGTGATATTGCAGTTGTACTAAGACAAAAGTTACCTGTATAGATAACCTTGGATTTATCATCCTTGGATTTTTTTGCATACCTTTTATATGGTTAAATGTGCTGTTTCTGCAGGTTAGTTTCCTAGAGTGTCTAGCACATGAAGGGGCTAGTTGCTGTCATTCTTGTGAGAGCCTTAGGTTTCTAATCATTGCAAATTGAAAATGGACATCAAACATATTCCCTAATAAAAATAAACAAGTAGTAAGACTGCAGATGGCTTGGCGAGTAAGGTACTGTCTGCAGCTGAGCAGCACGCCGGTCATGCAAGGGAAGGAATTTTGTCTGGAAAAAGGTCTTTTTCTGACGGCAAGTTTGGTGCCTTCTCAGAAAATCAAAACAGTACTGACTTGGCTGGCCAAACTCTGCGAGGTGCAATTGTTTTGGTAACTTGGGTTTCTCTTCCTGTAGGATCTGTGAGATCCAGGCAGTTGACTGCACTACTATCTCATCATTTACTGTGCGAGAATGTGAAGGATCCAGCAGAATGGGCTCCCGGCCACGCCGCTACCTCTTCACTGGGCATTCCAATGGTAGCATCCAGATGTGGGACCTGACCACAGCTATGGACATGGTTAATAAGAGTGAAGACAAAGGTAAGTTGTGTTGTGCCAGGACTGTGGTGTGGTTCTTTTTTTGTCCTCACATGTGCATGGCTACGGTAAATGGACTTGGGCACTAAAAGCTGACTCTTTCAGATGTTGGCGGCCCCACAGAGGAAGAGCTGCTCAAGTTGCTTGACCAGTGTGACTTGAGTACGTCTCGCTGTGCCACACCCAACATCAGTCCTGCCACCTCAGTTGTTCAGCCAAACCGGCTTCGGGAATCTAATTCCAGGTAAGTCACCAAGGGTGACTGGCTGCAGACACCAAAGGTTTTACCCTTCACATAGGCAAAGAGGGGTTTGGTGACCTGAATGCTGTAGCTGAGCCCTTGAATATGGATTGTCCTACTAGTCTTGAACTACACACGCATACTTCTCGACTTCTGTTGGTTTATATGTGTGCAGATTAAAGTATCATATGAGAATTTGAAGTAAGTGATCTGGAAGTCCTTGTGTAGGGGTTGTGATGAATATATTGCTATTTTAGCGGGAGTTGCAGTGGTGGGTGGGAGCAGGGTGTGCAGAAGAACTGGCTGCTAGTCTCAGCCTAACATCTGCTCATGTCCTTGGTTGTTGGTTTTCTTTTTTGAAGCCTCCAGTTGCAGCACCACGAAACAATCCATGAAACAGCCACGTATGGTTCTGTGCGGCCATACAGAGAAAGCCCCCTGTTGGCAAGAGCAAGGCGGACGGAGAGCTTTCACAGTTACCGGGACTTCCAGGCTTTTAACTTATCCAACAAAAGCCCAACAGAAAAGGCAGCTGCTGCAAATGGGAATTCAAGCCAGACAGAGGCCAGGAAGGCAACAGCTGAGGGCAGTGCAGCTGAGAGGAAGGCAGTCCTGACAACAGCAGTTGAAGTGCGAGGCACAGGCATGACAGATGCAGGTGGGTGCTGTAGTACAGAGGTTCACCGTCTGCCAGAGAGTTCTCTGGATCTCAAACGAAGAGGACCAGAAGAGGAGAGTGAAGCCAAAGCAGAAAACAAAAAGAAAATGGGTTTTGAAGGAGCTGGCTTCCTGGGAAGGAAGAAAGTGCCTCTCCTGGCCTCTGCACCAGTCCTTGCTGAAGGGGGGCCTGAATTACCTGGTGCGGCTTCTCCATCGCCTACGAAGACAGCTGCTTCACCACGTCACCGGAAGAATGACTCATCCTGCCAAGACTATGGCTTGTGAAAATGTGACTGGTGACAAAGATGAGGTGCAGGTGCCCTCTGGCTGGCAGCAGGCATAACTTTACGTGTTGTGGGTTGTTTCTTGACTGGGACTTTGTTCTGATACCCAGGTAAAGTTATGAGAAAGTACCTGGCTGCTGCCAAACCTTTGAAGAGTTGTCCACATCAATGTGTGGCTTTATGTAACGCTCCAAAATGTAGTATGGTACTTGGTCCAAAATATTGTTGTGCATTATTGCGTAAATGTGATCAGGCATGTGATATGTTGTGACTATTTTTGTTTTGGGGGAAGGGAGGGTGCTAAAGGAATACTTGGTTGCTCAGTGGAAGATGCCTTTTAGACGCAGCCACACATTGCTCTGCAGAGCTGCTGCTGTCTTGGCTGTTTTTTGCCTAATTCACAAGGCTCCCTCTGTAGTCTTGTTTTATGAATGGGATTTTTGCTCTGTATGCTGCTGTCTGAAATCTGAAGTGTTTTGTGCAGGTTAAGGAGGAAGCTATTCAAAACAGCATATTATTTTGCCTCTTAGTCCAAATAAATTGCCAGAGGAGTGTTGCTTGTGCTGTCTGAAAATATGTGGTATCAGATGATGTGTTTTGCTGATTGTGACTGAGAGCATGCATAAAAATATGCTTGGCAGAATACACAGAACTAGCAGTCTCTTGAGGGCTTCCTTGTCACTTTCTCTGGAAAAAGGACAGAGATGAATATGGGAGTAGATTTACTGTCATTGTATAATAATTCTCAATTACAAGTGCCTTGACATGATATTTCCTACCTGTGTTGCACTGGCTGCTTGCTATTTGCTCCTAGTTTACTGTGGGTGGTGAACAAATTTTTGCTTGTAGATTAGTAATACATAAGCAAAAGGGAAGGCTGTGACAGGAAGTGTTTAATAGGGAGTGGGTTAGGAAGTTTTCTACCTCTGAAAAAGCATGCTTGGAGTTAAGCATTAATTAATGGCTTTTTTTTTTTTTTTTAAACTTGAGCCGAGAGGGTGGGGAAGAGGGAGGGAGAGAACACAAAGGTTAAAGCAACTCCATAAGAATTCCTTCATTTGCTGTTTATTCACCTGTCCCTGAACACGATTTTGTGGTGGAGCTTTGTCAGGCCAGGAAAAGACATGGCTATCCTGCCATGAAGGCTCCTTTTAGCCACATGCTGGTTTTTGGACAGGTAAAAGACTTTTCCTTACCAAACACGCTGCCCCCCTCCCACCCCCACAACCCTCCTCAACTCTGAACGTTGGATGAGAGACAAAGATAAGAGCCTCTGCCTTCACAGTTTTCTACTACTGTATGACTTAGGGATTTTTCAAACTGTTCTCTTTCTTACCTTTCTGAGGTATCAGTGCTAACACACAGTTTTTACTATACTGTTAAAGTGATGGTGAAAAAGAGGCCAACTTCCCCCCCCACATCCCCTCCCAACAAACAGTTTTATCTTTTAACTAGCAGGTATGGGGTGGGGAAACAGCAGTCCTATCCTCTCCCCAAAGACTATGCAGGCTGCTTTTGGCAAGTTACCCACTTTCCATTTTCTAGAGAAGGTGGTTGTGTTCTTCAGAGGTGGGTGTCAGTGAATGTGGTGTGCTCCTTGGTGACTGTGCTGAAGCCTTTGATGACATTGAAAAGATCTTCTTCATCTACGTACTGTTAGGAGGAGGGGGGGGAAAAAAAACATGTAAACCAAAGCTGTACCAGCCTAAAAGTGATTCCTTCATTTCTCTTTCCTCCCACCCTCTAAAAAGCAGTTCTGAAATAGATAAGTGCATTTCTACCTCTCTACATGTTTTCCCATTCCTCCCAGCATGAGGTAAGAACCTAAAGCCTTCAAGCACCTGAATCCAAACCAACTAGATTTTCATAGTAAGCAATGTTAAAAAAAAATTATGTATCTGACAAATGGTAAATAAAATAGCATTTGTTACAGTGTGATGGGGAACTTGGAGAGATGAAAAGAAAAAGAATACGTTTACAGTTTTGTTTTGTATAACAACCATGTCACCTGTGATTTAGGTAAGATTTTGTTCTTCAAGCTTCTAAAAGAGGGTCTGAGCTTCTTCTAACTGCACTTATGCTAATGCATTGAGTCAGAGAGAGAGTTGAAAGGAGGAGTGAAATAAACTGTCTGTTCCATAGCATAAAGACATCACCAGCAGCATTACTGCAGATACATGTCCTGGGCCGCTTCAACCATTCAGTGTATTAATTTGCAAGATGGACAAAGCGGTGAACAAAACTTCCTGACAGTCCTAAGCTACTGAGGGTAATAAAGGGAAGAACTGAGTGAAAAGCATTGCAGGAGGTTTGTTTGCAAGAGAGTAGCTGAGCAGCAATACAGGAGCAGAGACAGACAGGTTCAGGGAAATGTAAAGCAATGTATGAAGGATGGACAGACGCGCCCAGCTTTGTATATATAGCCACTGATTTTAACAAGCAGCTGAGCTCTTGCTTGTCAGGGTTGACACTACCAAATGTGAGAGGAAGTTGTTGTTCTGCTCCCATGTCTGAAACTCCTTGGACTATTCTGTAAACCAGTTCTAACATCCCAACATCCAGCATGTGCATGGGGGGTTTGCAAGCTAAACCAAATCATGGTGATACACAAGATAAGCAGATAGAGCAAGAGCTTCCTCTCTTAGCATGGGGAAGCTGTTCTTTTGGCTAATGAGATCATATAGAGGTACACACTGGGTGGGCTGCTAGTCCCCAAGGAATTAAATCACGAGGATGTGACAGCTCTGAGAATGACTCAAGGCTGAGTCACAATACCGCTGACTCAGGAAGTCCATGAGCTGCAACATCAGTGCAGGCTGGAAGGTTAACGTGTACTTATAGGGGTTTGCATAGAGCTAAGTATCGCTATCTTCTTTCTTTATTAAGCCTCATCAGCTTCCTAGGTCCTGCTGTTATGGTCTAAGCAGGTATGGCAGCCATGGTAGCAACACCCCCATACTGTGGCATGCCTAGATGTTCCACCCCTTCTAGCTGTTTGGTGTACTGAAAGTGAAAGCCCAAGGACGCTGCCTTGATTTATGTGCCAGACCATCCTTCGCCAGTTCACTTTGCGTTTTGGACAAGATCTCCTCAATAACTGCGCACACGCCATCTAACTTTGTTACTATCTCACATGCCCTTCACCCCCATCTGTCCCCTTTTTAGGAACCTTACTAGTCAGCTTTTTCTGGGAGCAAACACTCGTGTCTCACTGGCCCCTGAATCCCTTCCCACACATTTGCTCAGGGAAGGGTGGAAGCCAGAGGGATGGAGGTTAAAATGCGTGTTTCCTGGTGACAAAGGGAAATTGCCACTGTCCTTGACTTGAGAATCATAACTTTTTTTATCTGTGTGTTCAGGGCCATGTTGGTGACACTGACCAATCCTGTCCTATATTAAAAGACACATACTCTGCCTGCCTCCCAACCTCCTTTTAGTCCCATGTGGGCAGAGTTTGAAGTCATTTGCCGTGAATGCCAGAAGATCTGAGCAGTCACATGATCTCTGCATTGTGACTGAGCCGAGGACAGAGGGCAAGTCTCAGCAGCAATTGAGTCCAAGGTCACAGAATGGGAGGCACTAGAACGCAAGCTCCTGCTTCTGGCGCTGAATGTATGAAGGATGCCAAGACATCCCTACTCACACATGTACATTTGCTGAAACGCATAGAGAGAAAAGGCTACGAGTTGACANTCCAGAAGAGCGGTAGGCAGGAAGGATTTTGAGGATCTAATCTCTAACCATGTCCTTCTAGGTCTCTTGGCTGTATCTCCAGCAGCTTTTGCTGTTTAGACCTTTTCATGATTCTAACAGAACAGACAAATCACTAGCAGCTGATGCACAACAGCATTCCTTACCAAGCCACGACCAGTAGTGCGATGATTGCGAATAATGGCATCCCAAGGTGATTCTTCAACAAGAGACTTTTTGTCATAGAGGTCGAGCAGCTGGCTGACACTACGATGAAGAGAGGCTTGGGAATATGTGCGACTTAGCTGGCTCTGACTTGGTCTCCTTGTCCCAGATCCGATATGGACACCACGGTTGCTCGTGGGAGAACCAGCTCCTGGAATTTTTGTATCTGCCAGCCCCTATGAGGAAGACACAAACTAATAAATCAAAAATAAAGCGCTTGGTCTCAAACACTTTATCTGAACAAAACCAAAGCAGGAGTGGAAGAGAACAGAGAAACCCATGCTTCAAAAATCATGCACAGTTATAAACAGAAGAAAGGCAAAAAAATAAATGGACCTTTCCCCATTGTAGGACAATCATATCATTAAAAAGAAAAAAAAAAAAAAAAAACACCCCTGTAAAATAGGACTTTCCTCTCCCTAATTTTTTTTTTTTAAAAGTAGCCAACAGGCAGAGGTCTCCAAAGATAAAATTTTGACTACCAGAATGATAGCCCAGACTTGCACAGCAAGGAGATGTTAGCAGACACCCTTTTTCAGTTATCATGACGAGGGAAAAGACACGTCACCCACCAGGAGAAACATGCAATGTAATGCACGCCTTCGTGCATGTTCTTTGGGTCATCTGGCACATCACACATCTTGCAACTCTGCAAGCTAACGACTCTACCTCAAAGTGCATTGTGTAACTTTTGAGAGTGACACTGCTTGATGAATCAGACGTGTCGGCAATGGTCTCAAACTGAGATTAAAGAGAGGGAGGAAAAGCATTAGGGCAGGGCAAGATGCAATGCAGGTGCAGTCTGTTCCTTACGGAGGGTGTAGGGGAGCAATGTAGCAGGATGTGGGGGAGCAGGGGAACTGGCAAAGATGAGGCACTATTTAACTTTTAACTGGTCATCAAGTACTGCGTGGGCAGCCAGCATTGGTCGCCACATGACCTCACTAACAATTGTAAAACACAAGTGATTTTGCCACTTCATAGTAGCTCTATCCTAACTTCTCAGATAAGTCCTTCAACTGATGCACTGTAGAATCTTTCTTTCTATTAAGTCCATGAGCTTCTGGAAAAAGAAAAAGGAGGGGGAAAAAAAAGAAAAGAAGGGGCAGGAACATGGAAAGGAATTGTGCAGGCATGCCAAGAGCAAAGACATTTTAAAGTCAAGAGGAACAATGCAACATGACAGACTGTAAAGGAAAAGGAATCAAAACCATGAAACCAAAAAAAGAAGTTTCTTATGCTCTTAGCCTTTGCCAGGAGAAGGGGCACACTGGAGATCCCATTGTTTCCAAGAGCTCATCTCATTGAGGCACAGATGCAGCTTCTTGGCACCAAGACAAGAAGGAACAGAATGCGTGAAGGATGCAGGAGTCACTATCCTGCTTGACGGCGCTCACAGGAAAAAGAAGCTGAGAAGTGACAAGAAGAATCATCTCATGGCCTGTGCTGGGGAAGAAGCACGGAAAAGGAAGGCACTGCTGCTCCCATTCTCAGTCGCATAACAATTGCCATCTTCCTGTTGTCTTGCTTTTCCTCAAAGGGTAGGATAGCACTACTACCCTGCTACATGGTGGAACATGTTCTTTATCTATCTTTCTTTTTACAGAATTATAACTTGTCATAATAAGAATGATACAAAGCCTTCCTCTTTATCACTCCCCAACAGTCCTCCTCCCACCTCTCCAGTGATCCCACTGTGGCTCTATGTGCACAGATGCACACACACATTTTGGGAAGGTCCCTAGCTTTTCCCTGGTCGCGCTCATTCCCCTGCACCTTCCTGGCATGCAGCTCGTCCTAGAGCAGTCCAGCTGGGTGGTGGGTGGATACTAGAAAGAAATAGAGCCTCTCCCTAAGTCCTGCTTTTTGCAGACACATTTCATGGTTACTTGACAAGGACTGTCTGATTGATCCTGGTTAGCCATCCACAACAGATAGTTGGGAACACATGAAAGGTTCCTCTGAAAAGCACATTTTATCACCTACCTTCTCACAGCATGCCAAGGCCTTTTCAGCTCTATTGCAGATGTCAGCTACCATCAGGTGACATCAGCGGCTTTGCATTTTCTGTGACTCCAGATCCAAAGTTTGTCTCAGGCATTAGAAGCATTTCAGGGCCTGCAGACCAGGTGCCATAGGGCTCTTTTTGGACTAAACAGCTGTAGCCTGGCTCTCTGTGCCCACATAGGTACACCAGACAGTCCTTTTCCTACACTGAACAGCCTTCATTTGGTAACCAAGAGTGCAACTAAATGGTGGAAAGAGGAATAAAAACTGTGTGTGTGTGTTTGGGGGGACAGATAAAAGTATAACGTGACGGATACACAACATTGCATTTTACCAAACGTACCGGATGGGTTTCACCTGATGAGTACACACTCATTGGTGATGTTCTTTTCTGGAGTGGAACTAAAGGAGGTCTGTCTCGTGCATAGGGTTGCTTGTGGACTTTTCTTTGAAGAATTAAGGAGAGAAGAATAGCCAAGAGGATCAAACCTAGAACTACCATCAGCACTGCAAACCACAACTCGTCGTAGAATTTTGTACGTTTGGACTCTGCTTTGTCCTTCTCTCCAGGTGTTGTCAAGATCAGACCTGCAAAAATCAAGAGGGATTAGGGGAGAAAGGGAATGTTATTTCAGAAAGCGTTTAACAATATGCCATCCCTTTCCTCGCTAATAAATTAGGCAGAAATTTAAGTAATTTTGTCGTCATGTGCTTATTTGCACTTATGTTCAAGGTGGCATAATGGTTCAATATGCTAGCGGGCTATAATAAAAAGCTTACTACCCTCAAGAGACCCTGCTTAAAGTTCTGGCATTGCTGCTCAGGCTGGAAATCACCAATGCATCAGCAGCTCTTGAGAAAGGAGGGAGTGGAGGTGGAATGCAAGAAAAAAAGGGTTCTCCAAGTAACCTTGAAGAGTGGAAATGTCTACGGTAATTTCAGAGTGGTACAGACAGAGGACATTCTCTCCAGCACTGTGTAGTGGCAGGCCTGTGCAGTTAAAAAGAGAGAGGGAGGAAGACTGAACCGAATGAGTGATAAATTAATACAAAAGCAAACAACATGAAACATTTTATTCCTCCTTCCCCTGCCTGTTAGAAAAAACAGCCATTTGGCTGGCTTTGCTCATACACAACACAAGCGTAAGAAATCTCAGTGACAGGATTTCCTGGTTATTTGAAATCCTACATGCGAATCCAGACTCTTTGCTAAGGAACTTCCATCACCTTTGCTTGCAAGCCTCCACTGCAAGTTGCCTGTGGTGCTGATTGAGTTTGCAGTACACTCTGGGTACAAGCAGCAATTAAAAGAAAAAAGGAGCAGACTGTGGAAGGTGATGGATGTAGAGTAACTGGGAACATTTTATAATGCCGTTACAGCAGCCTTGCCTGAAATTCTGCAGGTGGATGGAGTGAGAACATGAAGAGGGATGTAAGGGAGATGCAGTGTAGAGAGTCATTGCAAAGACAAGGCCCATCTTTTTTAAGAAGCTGAACAAGATTCAACTCAAACAATAAATACATGAATTAAAAACAATACATCAGTTAGAAGCGGTTTGAGCTTAGCTTTGCTTCCCAGAAAACTAAGGAGTTAAAAAACCTGAAACTTCTTACTGGTAGGCATCTGGTACTCAATGGACCACAAGTGACTGAGATGTCACCACGCCAAACTCCTTTGCTTCCACGGAACAGGCAAAGGCCTCGTGGACAGAAGGGAAACAGCAGATATTATAAACCAGGTCCTGACAGCATCTTGTAAGACATTCTCATAACCTTGTTAGGGGAACACATCCCAGGTGAAACTGCAAACTGAGACTGGCTGGTTGGTCATATGAAAGGGGGCAGGTGGATGCCTTTGTGC
>VYZW01055941.1:15372-55428 GCA_013401315.1 Balaeniceps rex
GCCCCTTACTGGGGTGGGTGGGATGCAGGGAGGAGAGAGGATGTATATTTTCATTGTCAAACTGAGGAGGAATGTGAGAGGACAGGATTAGAATTCAAGATAATCTTAATTTGGAGCTAAAATCTGGAAGAAAGAAGATTCTATTCAGGAGGAAAAAACACTACATTTTGGAACAATATATTTGTGTAAAAATAAAATTTAAAAAATGTTACACATCTGGAGAGAGGATCTGAAGCTGATCATGATGTAAAGGAACAGAAATCCATCCATGGCTAAAAAGGCACATTGTGTACATACCTCATACCCTAAAGATGCTAAGGGTTCCCCCGATCCTGCAATGAGATGCCATCCTGTCTAGCATGCATGATATATCAAATTTCTACCACAAACACATAAAATCAATAGGTGCTAGGTAATTTCTTCACATATTTACCAACTCCATCTCCAGCACTGTACTTGATGACTGGTGTCATGGCGCTCCCTTCATCGGTGATACAGGTCACTTGAAACAAAAATGCTGAGCAAAAAGGTTAGAAAATACTGTCAGCAGTATTGGAGAAACCAAATTCTGTAGGTGTTTCTTTTTCACCATGATTCACCACCAGAGATGACCAGGTCTAAGAAAAGCCAAGGCAGGCATAGCACATAACCCATCATAACCCACCTAAGTCCCAGATCAGAGCCTCATAACCCCTTACACATGGGCACTGAACTTCTAAACTATGAACCATGGCAGATCATAGGTAGTTACCACTATGATGTTGCTACAAATTATGTTCTTCTTTCACCACCCAATCTGGCAACTTTCAATTTATTCATCATTTTGCCCTAAAACCCTCATGCTCCATTCATGGCTAATACAAACATGTTACGAACATTTGAGTTAAAAAAAAAAAATGTATTAGCATCATTGCAGTAATCAGGAAGGTAAAAAAAAAATTACAAAATCCTGTGACATACAAAAATGCCTTAAAACCAGAAAACACTTTTTCTTGGTTTTTTGGTTTTTTTTTTTTTTTCCCCCCTTTTGAGAGAGTTTCCTTGTGTTTTAAAGATTGCAAATTTCTGGAAGAGAAACTGCATTTCAAAACATGGCTGATTCCAAGAGCTACTGACTTAATTTTGTTCAAATGAAAATTCAGGCTCCAGTCTTTTCTCAAGCTGATTTCCATGCATTTCCCAGAGCGTAGCCCTGAAGGGTGGAATTGCAACGCAGCTCTAGGATTGGGAAAGCTCGACCCTCACAATGAGCCAGAGCAGTCTCACCCAGTCAGGTACTATGTTTAAGAGGAAGCTTAGCTCCAAGGATTTTTGTTTCAAGCATCTGTTTAGATGCACTTCAGTATGTCTGTAGGATGCTCCTGTGCTCTTAACTTGGGATGGCTATGGAGAGTTTTTCTTAAAGTTAGCACACATTAATTTAGCTCAAGACTCTTTCACAGAGAGAAAGCTATTGGAAATTGAAACTGACTTTTGTCAGATGTCCTTGGTAAATACAGCTCAGTGTCAAAGCCACTGTAGATGCGTTGCCCGCTCTCAGTTAACGCGTACTCCTTCAGGCGGCCATTCAGCACAAAAGTGCGACTCCAGTCTATGTGGATGGTAGATAAATTGCTGACAACGGAGAATGGAGCCGTGTACCGAGGTGCTGCAAAAGAAGGAAAGAAGCTCATTTCTAGCCAACAGGCATGACTGAGTTATACAGTGCAGAGAAGACTCTGCATGATACAAGCTCTCTGTTGCATGCACTCTCTCGCTCTCATATACATGTGTATGAATAGGGAAGATAAAAGGAGAAAAGAGAAAGCTGCTGTAGCATTCCAGCCTCTACACTGAGAAAGCAGAAATATCTCATATCTTTAAAATAAGGGCCTAGAACTCCCTTCCTTTGCTTTTGTGTATGTGGTACAGGCACCAGAACTGTATAAATTAAATTCCAGCTTAAGGTGGGACAGGGAGACACAAGAGGTTGTGCAAGTTCAGCTGCAGCATGCTGGGCTGTGGGAACTGAACCACTAAGGAGAGGACTCTTTTGCAAGCTCCAAGAATTTGCCCAAGATCATCTTTTAACATATGCACATACATGAAAACATGGGGCTTCAGAAAAGCAAGAGCAGATGGCAGGCAGAGAGAAAATAAACCCAGAACTCACTTCAGGGAAGAAGAGTTCATCAGCTGGACTTGCTGACAAAAGACTTCATTTAAGTTTGAGGTGGTCCTTTCTTGTGGTTTTGCCATTAAGCCATGTGCCCAGTATATGCTGGTTTGTTCAGAAAGCTGCTTGTCCAGCTGCACTTTGCTGCTAATTGCCCACTGTCACTAAAGCAAGCCTTCCAGGCAAGAGGAAGGAGACATTCAGAGTGACTCAGGAGACCTGGTGTGAAGAGGTCAGCAAGGCAAGAAAAGCAAGACTGAAAGAAGAGGGCTTTTCTAAACCCCAGTGGGTGGGGTTTAGAAATGGCTTTCAAACCCTTGCGCTCTGTATGTCTCACCAGTTCATTATGAATTTTCTCCATTTAAAAGGTCATTATCATGTTCCAGCTTTTTAGTTTGCAATTTAGTAAAACACAGCTTTAGAGATAAGGACCTTTTTCTTTTTTTTCAGTGGTGACATTAGAGAAAATCTGGACTGTTCCACCTGAAATTTTCAGCTAAGGATGTAGCAGATACTTTTTTAGCAATTACTAGGCAAAACTACCAAGTGATGCAAAAGGGATTTTTAGAAAGGTGATTCTGAAATCCTGACATGAGACTATATGATAAAAAGTGAACATCCTCTTTGCCTTGACCTGGCAGGCTGAGGTGAAATGCCCATCTCATCTGTTATGGAATGACTCTGGCTACAGCACTATAGATCTTTTTAATAAAAGCTGATGTTAGACTACTACAAATTCAGTTTTGATGGCAAAATCTATTCTGACTGTAGGCACAGGTCCTGCATATTAAATTTCCATGCAGACCACCACGTGCCTTAAAGTACTGCCTGTGGTGGTTAGATAGGTGGCAACTATTCTTACTTCATTGTCAGCAAGGATCAAATCATTCAGATGACATCCAAGGAAAACTCTCATGAGCCCTGGCAGAAGCGTGGCATGAATTAGGACAGTAAGATTTTCCCTGAAAAGAATCACCAGGTCCCTTTCAAGATCTCCACTTTTCCCAGGGATTATTTATGGCAATGTATTTATTACTGCACATCACCCTTCTGGTAATACTTGAACATTTTATGTTCTGCAGCTTTGCTGCCCATTCTCAGTAAAAGAAAAGGTTTCCAGGCTCCCAAGACAGAGGATGTGATATCAGCTGGTGAGCAAAGAAATATTTTTGAAGGAATGAGCAGTCAAGCCCCAGAGCAGAATTTCAATGAATGGTCAGCAGGGGCACCGTGACCAGAAGAGTAGGTTTCTGGGGACATCATCTTCCACAGACGTGGAGAAGTCATTTGGTGCTATGCAGCCCCGTGCATCAGAAGTGGGCATTGCTGATCAGTGAACCATTTCTCATACTCACGCTCCTTTTCTGTAGTGAAACCAATCCATTCTGAGGCGCTGCTGCCAACAGAGTTGTAAGACACGACTCGCAGGTTGTAAGTCGTGTAAGGCTCGAGGTTGGACACGTTGGCACTCTGGCCTTTTCCCGTATACTTCACCTCAGTTGGGCCAGGACTGCAAGCCTTCACTGCTGGCTGTAGGTTCAGGGGACAAGCCATATACACATGGAGCTCGTAGCTGAGGAGAAAGTTGAGATTTTGATTAATCAAGAGCCTTACTAGCATAACAACCAACCATACATTTCATCCTAATTGCTGTATGTCTGGCTACCAGAGAAGAGAATGGACCTGATCCCAGTTTTTCTCTTGGAGATTTTGGCCCCAAGTGTAAAATGCCTACGAGCAATCGTGGTTGTCAGTCACACCCACAGCGAAACTGTTGATGCCTGTTACCTTGCTGCTCACTTCTGCAAATCAGGATTTGCCTTAGTAACTACAAGATGCAGCTGCCTCTTTGCTGCCAGTTGATCTCACATCTTTTTGGCTATGCAACCACAGCTGTCAGGAAATTACCTCCACTCATCCTCTCCACCTTCATCCCCCCAATATCCTGAGAAGCAGGAGAAAAGCAAATGTTGTGTGTAAACACCTCCCAGATGGCATTTACACCACATGGGATATCACCATCAACACTGGGAAAGAGGATCATGGCTGTGACAACTGTCCAGTGCTCTCAGCCCTGCTATTCCAGCTCAAGTCCAGGAAAATTGTTCTTCCACCACCCCTAGCTGAGGTGGGCAGTTTTGGCTGGGTGGCAGCTCTTACCTGGTGACAATGCCATTGGGTGACTGAGGGGCGCTCCACTGGAAAGAGGCGTTCCTGGACGTCACAGTGCGGATCTGTGGGGGTGGCTGCTCTGAGGGTGGAGCTGGCTGCGTGGTGATTTGGGCCATGGGTCCTTTGCTGCAGCAGTTGAAACAGGTGCAGGCCTCCACGCCAATGGAGTATGTGGTAAAAGGTTTTAGCCCATGTATTGTCTGCTGGGTGGCAGTCCCTTCTGACAGCTATAAAAATTAAGAGGGAACTTGTCACAGCTTCAAGCACCACAAGTACTAAATAAGAGTTATGGAGGTCAATTAACTCCAGAAGAAGATGGGCACAAGGTTCTGCATGTCCTTTAAGTCTGACATTAATGCAGCTGTTGTGTACTGGGAACTCTGCATTCATTTTTCTCCCATTGTGAAGTTAAAGGGCACTGTTCAAAGGAAAAGACCATGCCTTCAGTGGCCTCACAGACATCTTGACTTGAGCTGTGACCACCGTATGTCAACTTGCAAATGTCATTCTCAGGAACAGAGAAACGGCAAACCTTTAAGGGGGAACCCTGGGATAAGTGCTACTGAAGCAAAAAGAAATTAATGTGGAAAATAGCTCCATGATAAATGTGCTAGCACATACTCATGCGTATCTCACAAGATTCCTCAACGTGGATACAGGAGACAGCATTGGGCAGAGTGATACAAATGTGTCTGGTGGGTCAGTTTACTCACAGACAGGAGAATGCGCTCTCTGGCAGGTACCTCTAAGTTGAGGGCCAACATGATGCTGCTCTGCATGAGCAGCATGGTGATGGGCAAGCCTGTTAGGAAACTCTCCTACGCTCAGCAAGGGAGACCTGGCAGTTCTGGCAAAGGAAACGGTGACCCCATTCTGAAACTGCTCACAGGAACTGCCACTTTACCTCATTGCTGTAGTCATTTGCAGGTATAGCTTCTTAAGCCAAAGAAATAAAAATATGTAGAAAACACCAATGAGGGGCAACATCTGCTCCCATTTGGCAGCAAGTGATTTAGCAGAGTGCAGCAAAAAATAAGAAGGAAAGAGTCAAGCGAGCAAAGGAAAGCACTTGGTACTTCTTGATGCCAGAGCCAGAGACAAACCAGCAGCGTGGCAAGTGTGAGGGGATGGAAATGGAGGGCCATGTAGGCACTGAGATGAACTGGCTGAATCAGACATGGACACAGCCAATTGCACTGGAAAAGCTCACAGACAGGACTGGTGACCTGGGAAGGTGTTCCCAGCACTTCCAAGCTGAGCAAGATGGGATGAAGGAAAAAATCCCATACAAATATTTACCTATTTATAGAAAAAAAAAAAAAACGGTGTTACAGACAAAAAGTATTCAAGTATTTTGCACTGATTTGGTGGTAACTGTTCCAGGCACCTTCCACAGCCCTAACCTTTCCCCACATCTCCTTATGTTATAACTCTAATGAAGCCCTGCATGTTTCCTAAGCTGAAACCGGTCATTTCTGGACACCTAATGGTGTCTAGACTGAGACACCAAACAGAAGAAGTTGCTTGGCTACTTGCACTACTCTTCAGTGCTTTACCATGAAATACTTCTTAACAACAAGAAATACTTTAAGGGAAGCTCATGTACAGGACTTTCTCCTGAACTTCAAAACCATAGGCTATCCAAAGCACACAATTATTTCCTAATGGCTGCAGTTTCCACCTGCAGCTTTTGGACTGGCGGGAGCTGTCTGGAAGTGTTTCGTTTGGACAGTTAGCCACCCCTGCACATTACTTCTGCTTCCCATCTCATTGTCAAAGCACATCACCACGTCAGAAGTGTTTAATGATGAGCTTCGTTCCTTGAGAAGCATATTTAGATGAGTGAAAGCGCTGGTGGCACCTCAGCCAGCAGACAGCATTGCAGAGCAGTTAACAATGGGAGTGCAGGAGAGGAAGACAGTCTGTAACCAACCGTAGCAGCTTGTAAGAACAAAATTGTTAAAGCTAGAAAGTACAAGCTCAAATGGAAGTACAGAAAGAGTGCTGACAATACTCACCACCACATCGGTCCCTCTGGTATCATTAGAAAACAGCCTGTAGATACTGACCACCCCATTTGGCTTAAGAGGGGGGCTGATGTTCACCACAGCCACTGTGGATGCCACCGTGTTGAAAAGGGGAGCTTCCAGGCCCTCAGGAGGGGCAGGGCCCGTCCGGCAGCGGGACCAGCCGCTTGGCGTCCGGCCTGCTGAGTTTACTGACCACACCTTTGGCACACAAAACCAGACAAACTGTTAGCAAAGGACTCGAGCCTGCAAAACATCCACAGTTAGCCAGGGATGCTACTGCAGCTGTGCTGACACTGAGAAAAACACAGCGCAATGACACCCATGCAAAATGTCCCTTGACTGCCACCCAGCACCTGTGTTGACCCAATGACTTTCTAACAGAAGAGAGGAATATTTCCCGCTGCTACATTTAAGGAAAAGGAGCAGATTTCATGTCTCAGGCAGCGTGTATTCATGTATCTTCTTCATACCTGACCCCCAAACTCTGAATTCCCACCACTGTCTGTGCCATACCATGCAAAGAGAACTCCTTGAGAAGCTGTGATCAACAGTGATAATGTTTTCAAAGACATCTGAACAAAAATACTGTTATCCAGCCCTGCCAATTTCTCCCTTCTACACACTTTCTTTATGTATGCAAGCAGCCCTGATGAATTCAGCCTCAAACTGTGTGATACTTAAGTTATGTTCACCTTGACTGAATTGCACAAGCCAAACTCCAGTTACTCTTTAAAACTGGAAAGTTTTACAGGAACATCCCTCTCTTAAAAATATTAATGTAGCAGTCATTTGGCAACATTTTCAGTTACCCATAATATAAATAAAACCCATTGAAATGGATAGTTAAGTCAGCATCTCTCATTTATTTTCACAACAACATTTGCTTTATTGCATGTGCACAAAGGCAACGGCTTCAGTTCCAAGATTTCAAAATTTAGCAGCTTGAATTAGGCCTGATTGAAAACTACACGTCTCTATGAACTGTGCCTACTGATTTTGTCAGCTTCCCAAAACCAGAGTGATCTGCAGACTACATAACACTCAGCACTTATTAAACACACTCTCCAACAAATCTGCATGAAAATTAAATTTTGCTTTCATCAAGGAGTGAATAAACATATGGAAGGATGTATAATCTTATTTATCAAAACCCATTTGTATAATTAAACACGAATATCATAAAAGGTTGCCTTAGGTCGTCATTTGCATGAGTAAGTAATTTGTAGAACGTCAGGTACAATAGACAGAATAGATGGATGCGTGAGCATATAGGGTTAAATTAGGCTCAATATTAGCCAACCACATAGTGATCAATCAGAATGATAGATCTAAATGGCAATACAAGAGGACTGTCTGAGTGATTTTTAGTATAAGTATTCCTTAGTAAGCTTTCATGTCGAGCGGTTCTAACTACAGTAAAACACGTTCTTATGTGATCTACTCTGGGCAGAAGTCCTGGGGAAGTGGATGGTGGGACTATGCCTTAAAAAAAAAGGAGGTTTAGAAATAAGAGGTCTTCAAAACTGACCCTGGAGTCCTTCCAGCTTGCAATATTAAGTTCCAAGATCACAGGACACTTAACAAGGAGCCTGGGGAAGGAAAAAGGCCGAAAACCACCACAGTGGCTTTGAAAACTGTGATTCTGCCAATTACAAACCCAAAGTTCCTGCCTGATTCCATCAGTAACATATAGCACCATCCAGTGAAACACTACATAAGTATGTGTGATGCTCTACGATAAAAAGCTCAGCCAAAGCACTTTCATTTTCAGTGAAATCAGTAATATATCTCTGTTGTGAACTTTTCATAAAGTCAAACTCTGTTCACTTTATTGCAGTAGGTCAAACCCTCTATCTCAGTTCAGTTCCAGCTGCTACAAAGATTTGCCCACAGTTGTTCATTTCAAGGGGCATATTTCTTTGTGGAAAGAATAAGCTACATATGGGAAGAGCAGCTCTGAGTGTGCCACTGGCATCGACTCAGCACTGACCTGAGCTCAAATGTTCCAGTTATATCCAGGCTGTGGCCTTAATGAGCATGGACCGTAACAGTGTTGGAGCTGACCTGCCGAGCAAGCTGCCCACAGCAAAACTGAAGGTGATGAGTTAGGAACAGAGGCTTCCTGTGCAGCACAGGAATTTGGCCTCAGAATGTGACCCCCTAGGAATTTTGGAGGAGAGAAGGATGCAACTCGGGAAGCAGACACCTCACTGAAGGTTGGATGGAGACACCTTCCTCCATCAATCCCTCTCCTATCAAAGGTGCCTACACCTTGTCTTTCAGAAAACAAGCCTTATTTCAGACAAACAAGGGCTATTTCTTTCAAAACACTGTCTTAGGACAAGGGAAAAGGGGACGCTCATCCCCTTTCATACTACAGCTAAGTGGTTAAAGGACTCCTCCAGAGGCAGGTAGGTTCCATCACATGCTCCAATAGAGGCAGTCAAGCTTGCCACCCTCCAGAGTGGGAATGCCCAAGTGGATGACCCATCTTTGTACTTGGGGTGCTCCCAGTGCTCCCTTCGGGGCTGTTTCACTTTGCATAAACACAATGAAATCAAGGTTGACAGGGCAGAGCAAAAGCAAGCAGGAGCAGACATGGTTGCCCAGCCCTTCCTCAGGGAGGTGTGGGGGAGCTGAAGTTGCGGTCCATCCCCTAGGCACCACATGCCTGTCCCTCTTGAACAAAAGCCAAGGTCATGGCTGCATGTGTGTGGGCCTGACAGACAGGCATGCTCCGAGCATGCCTTCTAGACAGACACCAGCTGCTCAGCCCTGCCAAGTCATGTGTCCAGCAGAAAACCTGGAGGTGTCTGTGAAACTCTCTAACGCCAGCTTCCGAGACAGCTGTGACAGCTAAACAGGACTTCTGAGGATCTAAATGCTGGATTTACACTGACCTAAGCTGGATTCCCTTAACTCCCTCTGCTTCTGCTCAACCATCTGTAAAAGGATGGATGGGTGTAAAAATACTTCCCTTCGAGAATCGCCGTCCGAGTAAATCCTGGTCGGCGTTTGGGGACTCAGAGCAGTAAGTGCCCAGAACTGACTGCAGATGGAAACACCGATGTTTAGCCACTTCTTTGCATGAAGAAATGGGACAGCATGACAACAGAAGCCACAAATAAGAGTGCCTGTTAAAATCAGAGGTTTGGTCATGACTCCTCAAAAAGTCACCATAAAATGGTCACAGATGAAAGCTGTTGCCTGGCTAGCCTGGTTAAACTGAAATTTCATGGTTTGGACTTTTGTAAAAAGCTTTTTGGGCTCACAAAAATTCCTTCTAAATTGTGATATAATCAGCCTCAACACGTATTTAGCTGCATCCATATAGAAATGTAAAGAGCTTAATAGGCAGCGGTATTACCTGCTGCTTATAATGTAAGAAGATTATAAAAGAGCACACAGGAACGTGGGGCAAACAAGAAGCGATCACATCTCAGGGATGTATTGAATGGCAAAACACATACAGCAGAAAGCCAACAAAAGTTTCTTATAACTTGACTTTCTGAATATACTGCCTCCAAAAGCATTAAGTCTGACATCATGGTGCATGGCTCAGCACCCTGCCAAAAGATGTGCGGCTGTTAATGCCTGCACTGTCCCAAAAAAGCCAGGAGAGGGCTCCGAAATCAGCTACACAGGTTACTATTTAAAATGCTTTATCAATCTGCTGGCCCCTGGCCCAGACTGCACTTTGAAGTGGAGCCAGAGAGAGAGAGGCGGGGGGGAAACCTCTCTGGAGACTGTATATTTGGAGGACTGAAGAATTCCAGTTACAGGTAACTAAGCCTGTTTTTTTCCATCATAAATGAGGTTTCACAGATCTCTGCTCCTGGAAGAAACCGGTAATCAGCCGTTGCTCAAAATGATCACAGGACAACCTCAAGGTTCATCGGCATAGCAAGAAGGGGCAAAACCCATGAGGAGCAGGAAGGGAAGTGCTGAGAAGATGGCCACAGCCTTACCATAGAGAGCCCAGCCTGTTCAAGCTTAGTAAAGCTGAATAACGGCTCCTCCCATAAAGGGCAACAAAATCACAACGGCCCTTGGGCGTAGATGGAAAAAAAATCATGGTATTGTAGATGCTGACAGTGGAAGAAGCCCGTTAGATGACTTACTCCATCCCTGAGCCACACAGGTTCATCTGCTGCAACACTCTTGAAACCCCAGGTCCTTACCGAGGAAGTTGTGTTTTAAACTAAAAAAGCAGCTTTTCTTTTGTCAAATTGAGATCATATGTGAAGGTATTTACTCCACATAGGAGGTAGTAATGGGAACTGAGGGAAACAGCTGGATGTATGCTTCCACAGCTCCTCCAACACTGCAGCGCAAGAAAGGCACTAGAAGAAGAAAAGCAATGATAAACCAGGTGAGCACTATGGCCTCGCCATCATGAAAAAGGGAAAGTGAAGAAGCTGCCAAAATAAAGCACTCAAATTAACGTCCCTCAAAGGACAAAGATACTCCAGGATTAAGGCAGAAAACACAGTGTGTGGCCAAAAGTTCCCCAAAACAGAAAAGCCATTCCTGATCACACGACTCCGATTACGTGAAGAAGCACAACCCCGGCTGACTGAGCAGCGGTTTGGCAGAGGTCGTTGTGCGTGTGCTAACGCCTGCCAGCTCACAACACTCGCATCTCAGTCCTGGCTCAAACAATGTGACAGGTATTACATCCGCAAATGCAGGGAACAACCGGGAAGACCCCAAGCGGGAATTCTCTCTGCTCCTGCAAAGGGGAGCCTCAGGCAGCCAACAGCCTACGGAGAATGAGAAACTCTCCCTTACTGGAGAGATCTCCTTCACATCTGCTGAAGCATGGAAAGGCAGCAGCAAGCAGAAGGATGGACTGGCTGGCGGTAGCTTGCCTGTCTGGAGGCAGCAGTCCTGAGCTCCTGCTGACTTCCCAGGTCAGGCAGAGCTGGGATCCTCTGCTTTGCATGGAGGCCAGATGCTGCTCACCCTTCCTGCTTGCAGGCAATCAGCAGAAAGGCGAGCGAGCCAAACAGCTGACTACCGACCAGCAGCCACTCCTGGCTCTCACCATGTCCTACAGGCACTGTGCATCATATCGCTTCGCACTGCAGTTAATCCACCGTCCCTCACAGTTGCCTCTGTGAGGGACAAGATCTCAGCTCTGTATGTGGCAGCAGCTTGCACTGAGCTCCTGCAGGCACTCAGAAAACAGCCTTTTGCCTTAAAAAAAAGTCTCATTAGTAAATTACTACCTACCTTCAGCTTTGAGCGCTGCTTAGAGCTGTAGGGCAGTTAGGTAGTGCTGTAGATTCTGGGGAACCACAAGGTCAGACCAAGCTACCCCTTTCACATGTGCACATAACTCTCTACTCCTGTGTGTAAGAGCCAGGTACAACTTGGGTCTCTGCCCTTAGGGCATCCACAGACCGCACACACCTGTGACTGCTGGTCTTTCCAAAAGGGACTCACTGCTGGCACTACTCGGCGCATGTCAGGAGAGACAAAAAGTAGGAGAGAGGAGTTCACACCACTCCTCGCTTTCTAGAGTTGTTTCATGGAGGTCGCAAAGACGCAGCATTACTTTGAGACTTTGCTTTGGATTTCTTGACTCAGATTTGTTCAGTTTCTAGCCCTACACTTACATAAATGTGGAGTTTTCGCAGCGTAATTCTTTTCCAAAATAGCAAGACATTTTAGGGGTAAGACATGACATCAGTAAGTTCAGAAACGCAGCACCCAATTTTTAGTTGTGTTCAAACAGCAGTCTACAAGAAAATTGGAGAGACCATAATCTTGGCTGGTTAAAATTAGAGAAAAACCAGACCAGCTCCCTCTCACCATCAGTTGCAGCACCCTTCACAAGTCTTTCTTCTCATCAGAACTGACCGGCGTGCAGCCTGGGTAATTCGGAGTTACTTAGGCAATGTCAGCACATCTCAGAGCACAAAGCTTGTCTACCGAAATCTAGCATTCAGCATTAGGATAATGTATTCACATCTGGGCACTGCAGCGTCAGGCAGGTATTAGCAAAGTAGAAAGTTTCAGAAGTGGTTGCAGTCTATGGGGGACAGAGCAAAGGCAAGGGAAAGAAAGTATCACGTCCACTCATGACCAGGGGTACAAAAAGTAGCAAACAAATGTGTGCTTTCTGATTGCCCATCCTCAGATCCATACTTTTCCCTCTTCAACATTCAGTTAGCATCCTTAGGGAGGCCATAAACATATAATGGGATAGATTTTAGGTCCAGGCTTCCAGCACTGTAATAATTTGAGCCTCTTAACATTGCTATTCATCTCCACTGTTCAAATGCTAATAATAAAAGTACTAAACCCATTCTGTGGAAGGGAAAAAGAAAGACAACAGGCAAACACTTTGGGGCTTAAACAAAATTACCAAATTCTGAAGAAAGCTCATTTCATATAACATAGTATAACACCAGTAATTAATGAGAGATGTAAACAGGTTTAACTCTAAAAGGTAGAAAATTAAATAATTTGTTTCCTATGGGTATATAATGAGATAGTTACCAAGTTCCCATGAGAGAGATAAGCAGATATTAAAAGGTCTTTCCAATACCTGTAATGGCTAAGGGCAACAGCTAATTCAATAGATTCGATCAAAATCACCACTTCTTTCTCCGCTTCTGACTTATTACTTTGGCTGTAGTTAGTCATCAGTCATTTTAGTTTGCTTTTCAGCAGTCATAAATTATGCCTCATAAATAAAAAGATACAATCAAGGAAATCATATCAAGTCATCTACAGCCCTGGAGTATATTTTCTCCTGGTACTCACACTAATGACTTTTTAAAGGATAGCTTGCCATGGTTTTGAATATGTCAGAATCACAATTTACCGAGAAGGGTCTTGCAAGGATGGTGCTGTAACAGTCTCACTGGTAATTTTGTTAATATCCATACTTAGTTTAATGAACAAAACCCAAGGTTTGTTGCATCAATGCACTGTCTATGCACTTGAATTTAAGATGGTGTTGACAACAATAACATAGTGCCTGAAGTGGGGCTTAATGAAAGACATCGCATGGTTTCACATGGCCCTTCTCCCTACTGTGTACCCTCTACCAGAGGAAAGGAAGCATCTCATTCTGCAAAAGGGTATTTAGAGTAGGTATGGCCATTACATTATTGAAATGATATAGTTATGTCTGCTTTACTTTTCAGAAGCTGAGGTCAAGCTCGGTAGCCTAATGCAGGTGTAGTATGAGAAACTCCCTTTACTTGGAACCAGGGACCACAACGAACCTTGTAAGAAAAAACACTCTTCCAAACAAAATGAAGAGGGGCTAACAAGCAGGGAGTGCAAGAAAGAACTACATTTTATTTTATGTCACTACTTTGTAGTGCATCTTTCTGTCAGGGAGACGGGAAGAAATGGTGAATTAAAACAATGAAAAGGAGCCAGATATGAGGGATATTACAAATGGGTGACTATCCATCACTGGCCAGTCAGAAAACCAGTTTCACCCCATTTTAAGCTGCAGAAGTCACTGAGCTGTTTGTCAGTAACTAAGCGGCACAAACTGGAGCTCAGCCAATGATTTGACAGACAGGCTGGTAAACCAAGTGTCATTCTTGTCATCTCTGAAAAGTGACCAAGAGGCTTGACATATTCTGCACTCCATGTAGTTGGTCCAGCCTTAATCTTCATGACTTTGCACCCGTTTTTTCTCTTTATCTCTCCAAAGTCAGAATATGATTTGTTTTCTCTTTGAGAGTCCAAGATGGAGGACCCAAAACATATTTCCCCTGATATATCTCAGGGTATTTCCTAGACCCTTCACCTGGCTGCAGTAACTGGAGTGGGAGAAGCATGCTTCACAAGCAAGAGGGATGCTGTGCCTCCCGCAGCGGTCGGAGGCAGACAGCTTCAGCACTGCAGACCCTGCCTTGGCGCACCGGGTAGTCCTCCTGGAGAATAAACCCCTGCAGGGAGCCGTAAGACTTTCTGAAAAGGGACAATCCTACTTTTCTGTCTTTTACATGTTCCATGCCTGCCAAGTGGAAATAAGGATGTGCCCTAAACCAGGAAGACATTAAGCCATTAATCTAAAGAAGCAGTCTTAAGTACACAATTAAGCGCAATTATGGAAGAGTAACATTGCACTTGCATGGAAATCGCACCATACTCCGACAGCTCTGCTTTGCAGAACAGCACTAAATGCCACAATTCTCCATTCAAAAGGGCCTTCCCTTAGCTGGGAAAAACAGGTCTGACTCTATAGGTTATTATATGGTAACATTGCACACCATCCTCAATAATTCTTGAGGAAAGCCTATGTACTCTGTTTCAGAAATATTCCAGGAATCAAAAGATTACACTTACAAACTCATTAGGCCTCATAAGTTATAAAGTTTGTTTAAGTCAGGTTTTTTTTCAGGACATCATGCAATTGCATATGTTTAATACAGCTAAGGATCTCAGGCAGCATTTCAGCAAATATCTAAAAGGCCAAATGCTCTAGAGAATGCAAATATCTAAATATACGAATAGACTGATAGAGGGAATTTCAAAGATCTAAGTAATTATTTCCAAATATGGGAGAGTAGGCACCTTAGTGCCTCTTAAAAAAATCCACGGATACCTAGCAGGTGCTAATATGCTTATGTAGATCTGGCCCTTAAAGAATAAAAGTGCATCCTTAAACAATAGTGACCTAAGCATTTAGGGGACATAGTCCCTTTGACCAGCATGAGCTGCCAAAATCACTTCACCATTTTTGAAAGTGCAACTTTTCCATCTAGTCTTACAAGCCCTAAATATTCAGCTGAAGTTTCCAGCAAAAGAATAAAAAACCCCCAAAACCCAACTCCAAAATCCTGACTTCAGATCCAAAGAAGCTGTCAGGGCTCATTGAACTAAATCTCAATACCTCCAAACATGCTGGAGAGAGTCCCATCACAGCACTTTGATTTTATCTGCATTCTGCTGGAGGAAATTCAGTTGCATTTAAAGTTTTATGTCCAGCAAACAAGCCTCAAATGCAGAGACAGCAGAATCAATATCCAGTTTAAGTGAAATATAAATCTGGGTTTCATCAGCATAATAGCAGAAGCCAAGCCCTATACTTATGAATAACTTGTCTCACAGGCAAGATATAAATTGTCAACAATGGAGGGGCTCAGAATAGATCCCACAGGACTGCTGCAAGTGACATAAGCAGAAGACAAACACATGCGTGCAAAAACCTCTCACAGTGAAATAAATGGCCACCAGTGAAAAAAACAAAAAATGATTTAGGGTCTCAGTCAACAGCTCAGCTTGGTTATGGAGCAGAACCGAGATAAAAAGCAAAGTCTTGAATACAGCACGGTAAACCACAAGAATCCGGTCAAGAGACTTTCTTTGTTACCCGTCACTAATAGATCATTAAACACTTTGGCTCAAGAAAGTCTCTGTGCTATCAACTTCCCAAAAAACAACTTCTGACTGAGATAATTGAAAGTTGGGGCAACTGAGAATATCCCACAGCCAATGTCTACAACTTCCAGCTCAGATAACAACCTGGGATGTTTTTCCTTATCTAAGAAAGATTCCTAACTAATAAGTAGGGCTTGGGTCTGCTACAATGCTTGCTACCTACCCAGCCCCACCTGCTCTTGAATTCGCATTCTTCACAGATTGTGTCCAAAATAGCAAGGAGATCTGGTCTAACAATAGTTCTGCTATTAGGAACCTACAGTAAATGGAGAGCAGACTTCACACTGTTGTGGGCCTACAGACAGGTCCTACACAGGCATTAAAGAAAAGCTGGGAGAAAGAAATGGAAACCTTAATATTTGTATGTAGTAGGACTCAAAACACAAACAGTTCACCCTGAAGTGTGCTGTTTCCAGGAAAGATTTAACAGCTTTGTTTACAAGAGAAGTGACAACTGCAAAATATACCCTCGCATACTTAAAGTGCAATAAATTTTCAGGCTTTAAGTAATTAACATTTTTGATTTGGAACGTATTGTTCTAGCATCTCCTGTACTGCTAGGTTCAAGATGTCATTAAGTAACTGAAGGAAATCAAGTAACATGGACCTGCAATCAGCAATAAGAAGCAGTCAGCTCACAGATGCTCGTCATTTCCTTCAGCACAAAGCTAACAGACACACTTTTCACACTGGCTGTTACCTTGCAGACATGCTGCCAGTCCAGAAACACATCAAAAGGAAAAAAAACAAGGTTTGTGATTGTCAAGCAGAGGAGAAAGGCTTTGTGAATGCTGCACTGAGTACACTTTTCTAGTAGCATCCTAGGCTCTCTTTTCAATAGTTTTATAATTGCCCCTTCAGAATCCTTTTCTTACCCAAATTAGAGCTGCTGGAACTGATTTATGAGGAAAGCCACTGCACTCCTCCTTCCAGGCCCCGGGACTGTGATGGTAAGGGAGCAAGAGGCAACGGACACAAGTTGAAGCAAGGGAATTAGACACAAACAAAAATAAGAGATATGTAGTCAGAAATTGGAACAGGGTGCCCACACAGTACAATCTCCATCCTTGGAGATTCAAGGATGGAGAGCTTGATCCAAAACTCAACTGGAGACAGCCCTGAGCAGCCTGCTCTATCTGGACCTGCTTCAAGCGGAGAGTCAGGCTAGGTGCCTTCTGGATGCTCCTTTTAACCTACATGACCCTGTGAGTCTATGACACATGTACATATAGCAGCTGGATAGACTGTACTGCTAATGTGATAAAGAAACCTTTTCGATTTAATTCTTTATGGTTTCTGGTTACCAAGAAGAACTCAACATTAGCAGTGGGGCACAGCTACCGAAGAACCTGATCTGTAAAGTGCACTCTCATCAAATTTGTGGATGACACCAAACTGGAGGGGACCGGTCAATACGTTCAAGGGCAGGTCCGCCATTCAGAAGGGCCTAGAGGAATGGGTCATCAGGAGCTTTATGAATTTCAGCAAAGACAAATGCAAAGTCTTGCACCTGGGAAGGAATAACTCCTTGCAGCATTACAGGATAGGGACTGACCAGCTAGGGAGCAGCTCTGCCAGAAAGACCTAGAGGTCTTAGTAGATAGAAAGCTGAACATGAGCCAGCGGTGTACTCTGGCAGCAAAGATGGCCAACAGCATCTTGAGTTGTTTAACAGGAGCATAGCCAGACAATTAAAGGAAGTGATTACATGCCTTTACTTAGCCCTTGTTCCATTTTGGCCCCTGAATACGAGAAAGATATTGATAAATCGGAGCAAGTTCAGTGGAGGGCCACCGTGGTAATCAGGGGGTTGCAGAACTTGGCCTATGAGGAGGAGCGGTGGGACTGGGGCTTGCTCAGCCTGGAGAAAAGATTGCTTTGGAGGGACATGATTGCAGTCCCACAGCACCTACTCACAGGCTAATAAGAAGGTGGATCCAGGTTTCTCACAGTGGTACGTGGAGGGGTGGGAGGGGACAAGGAAAAACAGGCATAAGTTCAAACAAGAGAGGTGCAGACTGGACGTAATCAAAAAACTTTTTCACAATGAGGACGATCAAGCAGTGGAGCAGACTGACCCGAGAGGTTATACAATCTCCCTTCCTGGAGGTTTTCAAGATGCAACTGGATAAAGCCCTGAGTAACCTCATCTGACCTCTTAACTGACCCAGCTTTGAGCAGGAAGTTCAGGATGGCCTCCTGAGAGCCCTTCCAACCTGAATTATCTTGTGATCCTGTAAAGCAAATGAGCCTGTAAAAGAAAGATTGCCACCACCTTGCAGGATCTCAAGAGAGATATACGTTTCAAAACAAATCCATGCTTGAACAATTTTTTTTTTTTTTTTTTTAGGAAAAAGGTTGTAAAGACTTTTGAACATTGCCAAACTCATCTTCAAGATATATCATGTGTACAAATATTGCCTACAGAATCAGTAGTGAGGCTTACTGGTATCCTCTTTGGTGGCAAATAAGCGTGCCTATTCATAGACAACATCATATTCAAAAATGAACCTCATTCTGCTATGATACTACATCCACTTACTTTTAGAAACAACAAATTCAAGGCTGGTTTTTTTGTGAGGGTCTAAACTCCACTAATTCATATAAAAACTTGGGAAAGATTTCAGATGGTTATAAATAGCAAAGTTCTTAGTGCATAGGCTGAAATCAAGTAAAGCCCTACATTATCACGAGTACTGTATGATAAAAAAAGATGCTAAGTCTTGTAACTTTGACAAAGAAAACAATTACAGGTGAAAGAATGGCAGAGCTGGTCTCCTTGCTTTACTCTAGCCTCGTAAGAAAAACAACAGTAAAAATACCTATGTGCATGAGAAGTAACACCATCCATCAACAGCAAATTCAGTTTTGAACCACCCATGAAAGCTGCTTGTGATCCTAACATCTAATTTAAAGAGGAAACAGCCCCAGTCCCTCTTGATGTAAACTACTTTAAGATCATAAAGTAAAAATTAATTCATAATAGATTGGGCAAGGATGGAAGAAGAATGAAAAACTAATGAAATGAAGCTGCCTTTTACAAACCAGAATTTCACACTACTCACATAACATTAGAGCCTTGCAAAAGCTCTGGAGGGTACACAAGCGCTTAACATACAAGAAACACAGGCATGATTAAGGTAAAGAAAAATGAATGCTGAATGAATGTATTGCTTGTGCAAAATTATTTTCAGCTTCTCAACTATTTAAAATACATTAACAATAATCATTCGGGTATCACTATACTATTAACGTTAGAAATGAGATGTTGTAAGTGTAAAGTAAGGTTCTCAAAGTGTACTGAAATCATATCAGAGCTGCTAAATGGCTTTAATTCCCACCTGATATTCATATTCCGTGTAAGGCAGCAACTTGTCATCTTTGAAGGAGGTTGAAGAACCGTTGTAAACAAGTGCAAGGTCTAAATTTATGTGGGCTCGAGTCGTTCGCCTTCTGTAAAGTTCATAGTATAAAATCTTCCCATTTGGCTGCTGTGGGCCAGTCCACAGGATGGAAGAAGTCGACTGGAAGCCCCCAGCTCTGGTCTGTATTTCTATGAGAGGGGCAGGCTGCACTGCTGGGGGGGCCTCCAGCGTCTGTACCGATGCCCACTCACTGGAGGCACAACCCAGCTCTGTGCAAGCTTGGAGCTGTACTTCATACCTTTGGGAACACAAATCAGGAACGAAGTGATTAAAACACTGCAAATACAAATATAGACTGTGCATGAGATCCAGGGGAATCTCTTAATTTCTCTTGGTCTTTGGCATTTTTTAATATGAAAACAATTTGTGTCACCATACAGATTATATGCTGTGCCTTGTGTAGCAAAAAGGAAGAATGCTGTCTTCTGGGTTTTTTTCAGAGCAGAGTTAACATCTGCAGGAGACAAGTGATCAAAATAATTTTGATTTTGATGATATGAATCAAAATGATGATTCATTGTAGGAGATGATTTGGATATCATTTGAGAGCTACAGAGCTTCACTCTATTACTCTTCTCTCTTTGGATTTAGATTAGTTATATGTAAATAGTAGACAGACTTATCAACCATGTAACACACACAAATTATGCCTACACAAATATATAAGGAAAGGTCAGGTAAATAATCAAGAATTAGTGGGGAAGATATTACTTCAGTATCAAGTGTGCTTCTTCCGTAGCCGAGTCTGGTACCCTCTCTTAAGTTTTAGCTTTCACTGAAAAACAAGTTGCTTGTTTTCAACTCAATGGTGCGAGCATGTTCCTGGCGTGACTCCATTAATCTTAGCTTAGCTACACTGTGAATAGGCTAGCTAACAGGTCTTTGGTCTCTTCACCCCAAACTTTGTCAACTAAAGCCCTATTTATTCTTGAATGCAGACACCTTTGAAAGACACACAAGTACGAGACTGCAGGTTTTGAAGTCTATAGCAGAGTAGTGAATTGCCCCTTGTATTAACTACAAACAAAGTCAACCCTATGCACTTCGTCAAGATGATCTATAGCTGGTGTTACTATAAATTAAAAAATACTGGTTTTACCATGTGCTTTTTAGGAAACAAAACCCCCTGGGTTTCACTATCTGTTTAAAGAAGATGGTTAAGCTATCTGCCAGCCCACTGAACCACCTTGCAGCATTTATTCAACAAATGAGGTCTTCCAGACTTACCTACTGTAGGGTTGTAGCTCTGCCACTATGTATGACCGTCTCACAAAGGAAACATGAGATGCATCAAAGTCAACAGTTTTCTTTCCTGTTTCAGCAGGCTTGTGGATCGAGATTGTGTAATTTCTAATGTCACCATTTACTTTGATAGGAGGATCCCAGGCCACCAAAATCTCCTTTGAGGACCATGCCTGCAACCTAGGAGGCAACAGCCCAGACGGAGCAGAGGGGTTGGTTTTTATCTGAGCTGATGGGCTGGTCACGCTCCCTTGACTGTTATTTGCAGTGACAGTGTAGCTGTATTCCATGCCTGGCATTAGGGTGAAATCAAGATACCGAGTTTCCAGACCTGAGTAAACAAGAACACCATCCCTCCTTAGCTCGTAGCTTGTGATTTTGCCATTGGGGTTAGCTGGAAGCTTCCACATGATTTCAATTGACTCCGAGCCCATGACAAGCAGCCTGGGAGCTTCCATATTTAATGGTGGGGCCTCCATGGTCATCACTGACTGGGATATGCTAGATGTGCAGCCTCCTGCAGTACAGGCAACCAATGCAAAATCATACTGCGTGTAAGGCTGTAGATTAGAAATAAACATTTGCAAACTTTTGCCAGGAGAATACTCTTCATTGTTGAATTTCAATATGTACTTGGTGATATCTCCATTTTGTATTTGGGGAGGTGCCCAGGATGCATTAATTTGAGTGGCACTAACAGCCTGCAGAGATGGTGGATCCACTAAGGCAGGAGCTGCTTCCAGCGTCTGTATTGCAGCTGGTTCACTGGTAGAGCAGCCTCCCATCGTACAGGCAACTATCGCGTAACTGTACATCGAATAGGGCAGTAAGTCTTCATCCGTGTAGTTGAAAGTAGCAGCATCAAAGCTGAAAGGATAGAGAACGTCATTTTTTAGCAGTCTGTAGGACTGTAGAATACCATTGGGCTGTGTTGGCGAGGCCCACGAGATGAGCACTTTACGGGGGTTAACTGATGCCAAGGATAACCTGGGGGCAGCGAGACCTTTTGGGGCAGTTTGACTGGTCTTTGCCACTGTCCAGGAGCTGTCAGCATAGCCTGCTGCATTCCAGGTGCGTATTTTATAGTCATACCTTGTCCATGGATGTAAACCTTTATCATTATACATGAATGTAATACTTTCAGTGTTATATTCTGTGAAAACAATTTTCTCATCTTCTGTTGTTGCTCTGTACCCTGCTGCACTTTCTCTTGTGCATCTGTGAATAACTTCATAGCGAATTATTTTTCCATTTGGACTAACTGGCTGCAACCAGCTCAGTTCAATGTTGGTAGCGTTCACTGCCTGGATTACAGGTGCCATCTGAGACACTGGGGGTGCTTCGTCTGTTCGGACTGGCTGGGGTGGAGAACGAGTGCAGCCTGCTGCATTGCAAGCCTCCAGTACAAGGGCATAGAGAGTGTACGGCTCAAGGCGCCTGAAGAGGAACTGGCGAGATAAACCACTGTACTCCAGGTTGTCATCGCTGAAAATATTGTAGGTCTGGTGAATAAAGAAAGAAAGAAAAAGAAAAAAAGGCAAGGAGGGAAGAAAGGAGAGAAGCCAGGATAAAAGGGGAAAAAAATATAAATCAACAATTCTTGTCAATAACCAGTAGATGAGACACCTTAACCTTTACAATAGGGTAAGGACTATTAACCAATGATTCATAAACTTACTTCCTTATTAGTAGCAAGCAACACACAAACAGATCATTGATAGAAAAGGAATGTTTTGATCCAATTTTCATGATTTTTTTTCATTTTGGATGCAGTAATAAATCACTTTGTGACAGTTTTCATTTTATTTGTTTGTTATCAAGTTTCATTGCGAGGCTCTCAAGGGCTAGCAGAAAGCTTTTTGCAGACTAACTCTAGAGAAAATTTTCAAGAAAAAAACTCCAAATAAACCCTTCTAGTTGCAAACCTTGCAGGTAAAGGTTTACACCCAGTTGAAACCATTGAGCTAAAAGAAGTCCCAAATTTCAGAACAACATTCTGTCAAACCCAGGTTTTCTAGAAACACATTTTGGTGATGTCTAATGTATGCCAAGTAAGATTACGAGCTTTCATGCGTAGCTTTCTATACATTAAACGAACAATTTGGTTCACTGTAAATGAACATTTACAGTCATGGGGTAGCACAGGAATGTTAATGCTCATTTTAATATAACCACAAGCAGAGAGCGCTCACAGCGTGCCTTGTGCTTACATAGGACTTCTGTCTTATTTTAAAGTATAATGCATTTGATTGAGTCCTTTTCAGCAAAAATGTTTTAATTTGATATTCAGCATTTCCCTTCTCTTTTTTGATCAAGTGAAGTGTCAAGATGAAGATTACCTTAATCACTCCATTGGGCTGGGAGGGCTCTGACCATTTTAGCAGCAGAGCCCTGCCACTTTCTTTCTTTTCCACAGTGAAGTTGCTCAGGCCACTGGGTGAAGCTTCCAATGTCTGCACAGATGTCCAGGGGCTTGAAACCTGCCCAGCATTGTTTACAGCTACGACATGAATATGATATGTTGTGAAAGGTTTCAATCCAAATAAATGAGCCTGATGCTTTGTTCCCTGAAGCAAGAATACAGATGTTTGAGTTAGTTAAAAAAGTAATCAGCATCTGTGGTTTATGATGTCACTTGGAAAACGAGGTCTCAGCTCTGGGTAGCTTCTGACCACTTTGCAGAATACCCCATCTGATTACCAGGATTTTTTGGTGGGTTTCCATAGCTGAACCTCAAAAAGAAACTCTTAGGCTTTTAAAAAATACCTATCAATATAGTAGAGACTTTGGAGCCGACTCCTGGCGAGTCCTGCACAGTCCAAATCTCAGCTAGCAAACAACTTACAGTTCATTCAGCATGTGTCTGAGCTTTGCCCAGTGAGGATGAGAGTGCCTGGTACTCTGAAGGATTCAAGCACCTGTAAAAACCTGTGGTATACGAGTGATGCCTGCCTCTACAGAATCCTTACACATCCTGTGTGTAGAAGTGACATTTGATAGGCACGCCGTCCTGTTCTAGCTACTTAGAGCATAGTAAACTAGATAGACAACAGTGTTTCCAAGAGCACAGTTTCATTTCTGTACTGAAAACAAACCTCGCTTTTAGCGAGGGGTGGGGGAGAGAGAAGGAGGGAGGGAATAAACTGGTTTCTATGGTCCTGCTTGTAAAGATGTCGCTTGAGACAAATTCACGAGGTAAGATGATTGTGGGGCAACCTGCTGCCACCCTGTTTTTCCAGGTTGGAGGAAGCAGCCACACTGCTGATGGGGACACAGGCAAGTGGGCTAGACCCTCCCTGGCGCCAGACCCTCACCTCTCACCAGCAGAGAGAGGCTAGGAGGAACAGGGCTGTTCATCAATCCCACCGGGCTCTGCCAGGGCTGGAAGGGCTGGGGCTGACCTGCCAGCACGCCAGACCACAGCCCAGCACAGGGGCGTGCGGGTGGATGCAGCCCGAGGGGCATCAGCTGTGGCCAGAAGGGGCCACTGGCATCGCAGCTCACGGCTTTATCCCGCTTACCCCAAACAGCATCTGACACAGACCTGAAACCGCTCGGATATGAGGCAAAGCGAGCCTCAGCACAAATTCCAATCTAGGCAGGAAGGCGATACAGCCGTAGTAGTATTTTGAACAGCCACGAACGATACTGTGGCTAACAAAGAGCAGGAATAACACGTTTCAGTAGGAGACTGTTCAGATTTGTCTCATCAGAGGAACGAGGAAGAAAGGAGTTCAGCTGATCACCGATGTATTTAATCTCCTTTTTAGTTGTGCTTTTGCATTAATTATATAGATCCAAGAAGGGGAGTGCGGGAATTCAGTTTCCTTCATGTGGCAGAAACAGCCGAAGTCAATTTCCCCGTTTCAGTAAGTCATATTAAGTTGTTAAATGCTAACACTTCCAATTGTTTAATATTTAAACATTTGTTAAGCTATCGGACTCAGAAACAAATTTTAAAGAAATATTAATTTCTTTTTTTAAATATTAAAAGTTAGATCATAAATATTTAAATAGTTATTTCCTCACAACAATGAGTTAGTCTTTTAGATAAATATAGCACAGCATTTGAATGACCATTATGAATATTAAATCTGAAGATGCCACAAGTACAGATTATAAACATACTTTTCTGATAAATGATTCCTTTTTCTGTTAAACAGGGCAAACACTAGCAAGATTAATAATGCAAAAAAGTATAATTCTTTGTTAGGAATTCCCAGTCATCACTGCCAAAAAAGCATAAGCTCAAATGCAAATAGCAATCACCTCGAACAGATTATATATAAAAAAGCTCTGGCTGCTGTGGGACATTTAGAGAAATCTTTTGTCATAAGAAACATGGAAAGCATGTGGGCTATAAAGCAAAAACATATGTATATTGTCAATAGCAGCACCTGTTCAATTACAGTTTATTTCAGTATGGAGAATTTAGTTCAGCCCCTAGATGGCAATACTATCAAACACTTTTTGTAACATGAGTACTTAATGATTAACAACGTGTGTTCAGTCATCCAACATACTCAAGGCAGCCATTAAAAAAATAACAAAACTGATTTCATTATAGATTCTTTTAATAAACATTTATGGCTTAGATCCTTGAAAGTGGAAGCGTTCAAACTGCCATAGCCAAAACCCTATACAGCCAAATGCAGAATTATGAACTGCAGGTTAAAGAACAGAGCTCAAATTGAAGTTCATGCTTAGCATAAAAATCTGGCATCAGAAATTATGTTGGCACAAAACATGATTAAAATTAGCTTTACAATTGGATGTGGTCTGTATTAATAGTTTTTATGAGGACAGTTATCTATTAGGTTTTCAAAACAGAACTTTTAAAAGACTAAAATTTACATTCCACGGTTTGAGGGGGGGATGGGAGGAAGGGAGCACACAACATTAAATTACTGCCCCTGAACCGCTACACAGAGGCTCTCTGAAGGTACAAACACATTATTACAAACACCGTACAGAAAGCAATGGCTCTGCTTTCTAATCAGCTGCATCATCAGGGTGGGCTTTTGTGACAGCGATGCTACAAAACACTTGATTTCTCTTTTTAAACAGAAAACTGGCATATTTTTCACCATTTTCCCACTAAACCCCAAGATTTAATTATTTACAATCCTCACCACACTTTGAAATGAAACAAGGATGGAGGGATTTCCTTGCCCGCAGTTCATCATGTTCTCTGGAGACTGCTAAACCGTTCCTTCCAGGGATGACTTTTATCCCTGGCTCCTACAGATACTTCCTGAAGGGCAAACGGTTTACATGTATTTTTGTTTGGTTTGGTTTTGAAGTAAGCTCAGGGGACATACTCCCAGAATATGGAGCCACATTTTCTCCCCCTGCGCTGCTGCCATTGCCATTTGTGAATTTGCTCAGCTCAAAGGCTGATGCTGAGAAGAGGATGGATGGCAGTCTCAGTGATTGATTTTAAGAATTACTTTATGTCCTCCCATGACATTTTCAGCCTAGAAATACTGTCCTGCTGGAATGGACAAATATAAATAGCAAAATACACTTTGCAAAGGATACCAGTGTAACCTTTGGCTTCAGTGGGCAACGACACAGCCTTAAACGGGTGCAGGAGCAAAATCGTTGTGTGGGATATTCTCCCAGTCTTTGTCTGCAAAGCCATGAACTCATACATCCCATGTTTACACACTGCTAACAGGCCAGATTTCATTTACCATTAAAAGAAAACCAACAAAATAAAATTTTAATGTGAACATTAAGATGTTCATAGACTGACTGACCATGAAATCCCATGGACTACAATCCCATGCCCTCCTGTCTCTGTCTCCTACTGCAAAGCATTCTCACTCATTCAGTCATTAAATTAGGAATAAGCCAGCAAACATTTAAGCATGTGCACTCTCACATTCCTCCTATAGGGCCCGTACTTTTAACGTAAACACTACAGAAACGGACACCTGAGGCAAGCTGTGAGGAGCCACCGTGATCTGACCCCTGCACTGCAGCCCAGAGCCCAACCTTTGGCATGGTCCTTGCATTTGGCAGCCACGTCCCTTTCCCTTGCACAGCACCGGCAGCACCACCACTACTCCAGGCAGGACCGCACCTTTGTTTTTGCTGTGTAAAGTGCTTCACGTGCTGCCAGTGGCAGCACAAGCTCTTAAGAGCAACAAATACACTCCTCAGCTAATTCCACTCTTCTAACTGTAAATTAGGATAAAAGTTATTTAAAATAAAACCTTGTTTTAACACATTTTTCAAAAGATAAAACGAGAGAACATGAATCATGAATAATGTATCTGTCAAGATTTGCTTCAGATTGCCTTTTTTGTTTGTTTATTTTTTAATTCATGAGCACAGAAGTCACTTAAAGTCTGGAAACAAATTAGCATAGTCTTTCATGTCATTCAAAGGCAGCAGCATCCATAATGCAAGGTGCCTGCCTTCCTCGCTACCTCTCGGCCCTCCTCCCAGGCATGGGCAAGACTGTGCAGCCTTCAAGGGTCTGATGATTTTACACTGCCTGCTGTGATTGCTTTTGAGTACTTGAAGTGCCCCTAAAGTGGCAACAGGGTCAAGAGGTCTTTGTAGGTTGAAAATGATCAAAAATTAGCATTGATCTGTAGCTGCCAATAATACTCTGTGTGGGTGGACCCCCTGCACAAACGTTTAAACTGCATACAACTACACAACCTAGTCATCTTTGAATCTATCGATCTGATGAAGCAGCACTTTCCAGTGGTGTCACTCTGAGCTTTTCCTCTTTTTTCAAGGCAGGCCACCTTACCCCGTTGCCCAGGTCTCAGGGCATGAGTTCGAGACATGAAAGATACATCAGAAGATCTCTGAACCATTGGAGAGCTTCCCAAAAGGCAGCTTGAGTATCTGTCCCTTCTTCAGGGTAATCGTCTCAACTCAGCAAGTCATCACCAGTCATGTTAAGGTTAGGCTCTGGTTTCTTCTCTCCCTATCTTCTCTTCACACAGTAATCCCTATTTGGCAGGTATCTTCAATAGCTGATTAAAAAGCTAGCTCATTCTTTCTGTGAGTCTCTAACTAAGCTCAGTGGCATCAGACACTACCACACTGCTAATGGTAGCAGTGGTACAAGGATCCAAACCTGTTCTTTCATAACCCCCAGACATAAACGATGGGAAGGTAATTTGGTATGACATACCCTTGTCTACAGAAGCAGAGATGCTGAACTCTCCCTGGACAAGGGAGGAGAAAGCTACGGTCTCCTGGCAGTCAAAATGTTAGTCTGACAATCCTCCAAATGCCAGTTTTCAAATTCTCTGTCAAGGAAGTCAAACAGATTCCTCCACAAGTGACAGAAGTGATGGGGAATGCTTGGGGTTTTACTAAGATACTCAGTTTATCCTCACCTTTGTCGTTTTTCCCCTTATCCAGTTCCCATCTAATCCAGATTCTTTGCCATTTTCTGCAAAGCACTGGGAGCACTTCCACCTTGACTCTGATGTTCACTCTTATTTCCCAGCCTACTTCTTAGCCCCTGCCTTCTCTCTAAAAATTGCACTGAGTTCATATTCATATTCAGTCCCTAACTTGTCCTTTGGGTTGCCTTCCTTCTCAGGCTTATATCATGCACACTGTGTCTTTTTAATTTAAAAAATCTACTCTGTGTCTTTTTAATTTAAAAAATCTACTCTGTTCCTAAAGACTTATGCTCAAATTCACAGTGATATAACTTACGGATACACAAGTAATCTATGAATCCCTTCCTCTAGCAGTGTGGACTGGAATATAAATTATTCCCATGGTAGTACTGAAAAATCTCAAAGGTTAGGCAAACAGAAACCAAAGTGTTATTCATTTTACCAGAAATTATCTTGCCTAGAGGTGACCACAATTTCCATTTTTACCAGAAATTGATGTTGCATTATTTGTTTTCCTCCCAATTTGTGTAAAAAATAATTTTAGATTTTTTTCATTAAACTTCTTGGTAAATTTCACTCTTAAAATTTTACATTTTAAGAACTTTGCATTTCAAGTTAGAATTTTAAAATTGACTTTCAACACATATTTTTCATTTTAAATCATTATTATATTATTTTATATTACCCAGCAGGCCTTCAAGCAGTAATGTGTACCACATTGGTGATAATTTTTATAGTATATAAAACCCCAAGAATTATGAAAGAAAACTAAATAAATGTTTTAAAAAAAAGTTTAAGTTTGTAAACCCAGACATTTCTTTAATAAACCTAAAATAATTTTGAAATGTTTTTGCCCAGGGAATATTCTTCCAAATTGTCTTTGGTTGAGATGAAAAGGCACTCTTCCTTTCCCAGCCCTGAGGTGGATCGATGCAGTCTTTTCGTCTACAGTGGCTAGGAAATGACATTCAGGAATTCATTATATTTGAGCTTGCTTTTTTATAAATAAATTTAGGAAAATTTATTTTAAAAATATATTAGAGTAGATTCAAGTTACAAAAAAAAGCACATAAAATGGCTTCTTTTTTAAAACATAAGCTTTGATTACATGATCATAAAATATTCTTTCCCTGAGATTCCTGGCAAACTTAATGGGTTTTTTTTCAACTTTAAGAATGTTCTTGTAATTTATTTTTAAAACAAATGGTAATTTTGCCATCAACATCAGAGAACACTAGTTGTCTATCCTCTGTGACTCCATGTTTCCGTCCTTTCCTAACAGTCCACATTAGCAGCTTTTTTTAATTAAAAAAAAAAATTGCACACCCTGTTTCACTCAGCACATAACTGAATAATTTCCTATGTGAATAGTCCTGCATGGGCTTGTGGACTATACCAGGGAGAAACCTTTAGAAACAGCAGTAATCTAAGTTTAAAATGTTCATCAAACAACAACAACTAATACCTGATACAGAAATATTACATTGCGATTCGTTTTCCTCCTTTCTGGCAGAGCATGTAAGGAACTGTGAATTGCATGCAGCTGAACCTGTCTGGTGGAGTTGGTGCCTATTTTCACAGTAGACAGTTTTCTTTCTCAGCACACCTGGGGGCCTGCTGCAGTTTTACCAGGTGTCTGAATCCCCAGCTTTGACTTGAAAGCAAAGCACCACAAAGAAAACTAGGATGCATTGCACATTAAAATGAAATGAAGCACATTTAGCAAGCTGCATTCAGTCACTATATTGGCCTTTGGGTAGCAGTACACTTTTAAACCACCAACAATGTTGCACTTTTGCTGGTAAAACCTTAAAAAAAACCTCTCTGGGCAAAGTCAACACTTCAGTAGCCTTCTCCATGCTATTTCAGTAAGATCTCTTCTCTTCTCTTCTCTTCTCTTCTCTTCTCTTCTCTTCTCTTCTCTTCTCTTCTCTTCTCCCTTTTCTCCCCTCTCTTTTCTTTTCTTACATAATTACTTATTTAAAATTCATCTAACATTGCCGAGTGCCACCTTCTCAAAAATGTATTTGCATCTGTATTTGTCTAATTTGTACTAAG
The DNA here is from genome assembly GCA_013401315.1 of Balaeniceps rex. Classification (NCBI taxonomy): domain Eukaryota; kingdom Metazoa; phylum Chordata; class Aves; order Pelecaniformes; family Balaenicipitidae; genus Balaeniceps; species Balaeniceps rex. The sequence continues at coordinate 45,251 of VYZW01055941.1, forward strand.
AAATACTGAAACCAAAAAAGAGATTTTTCTGCATGACAAAATAAATCAAATAAACCAAAATATCAATGACATGACATTCCACTATAGACACCATCTAGAGGACGATGTCAACATGTTTTTCTAACATCAATATTTTATCTCTAACAACACTCACAAGACCTACTGTATAATAAACCATAGTTTTGCACCTTCTTGCTTTTTCTTTCCCCCACATTTTTTCCATTTTAAACCACGTTTATTATTTCTTATCATAAGAAAGTGACGGAGAAGGAGAGAAGAAGCTCTTTTTACAAACTAGATACCTGACGGGACTGTTTTCCCCAAACTTTGGTTTTGGTCAGTTCAAATCTGACATCCTTACTTAACCTGAATGATACTTTTTGCTTTCAATAACCATTCTGGATATGAAGAACTAGACTAAGTTTCTCTTCAAAATTAGACAGGCATAATCTGAAGCAAAAATTTTAATACTATTTATTTGAGATACAATAAAGCATGAAATAAAATACTTAAACCCCACTGAAAAAACAGTTATGTGTCACTCTTGGTAAAATGCACATATATTGTATGTTCTGGTCTTTAGCTGAGTGGGGCATGCTTTTTGGAGAGTTGATGGGAGTGGGAGAGGATAGAGCAGATATATCAGCAAAGACTTCATGGTATATGAAATCCAGCATCATATTAAAGCAATGTCAAACCCTATGGGACTGAGCTGGGAGGTTTTTGTGATGTTCCATATTCACACACTGTGTAATCTGGAATCTGCATAAACTCATCAAGGCATTGCAGAACTTGCAATTTGTTGCGTCTGCCTTGGTCACAAGGGGAATGGGAATGAATGATCCTTCAGGTGGAGCTTTATAATCTGTGATAGAAACGTGTCTTCAGGGAAGCTAAAAAGCTAGGAAAGGCAAGCACACAAACGCTGGCTGGGGTTTGTATGTCTACAGTTACAACTAGTACACTCATACAGCTGAACTCCAGGAATATGTTTAAAATAAGTACCACACATAGCGCTCCTGCTGAGCAGCAACTTTCCATCCACTATTTGTTAACATTTAGGAGCGGTGTTCCTCTCATGGATTTGTTCTGTGTTGTCTGTAGACATGGCAAGAGAAAGAAAAACCACTGCTGCTGTAAAACAGCAGTTAGAGCCTAAGGGCTCAAACCTGCAAATGGTAGGGGGTACATCCCTTAATAAGGAGCATTAGGGGGTTAATGTTATATTTTTCCTAATGCCATAAACAGTATTTTCTATTTGATATATTGGTCGATGGCCAGAATGAAATTAGATGCTTTTGTTAGAACAAATAAAAATCTGGACTGCCACATCAGTGCAGTCCGTGTCTTCTTGGTCTAAAATCCTTTTTTTTCTAGCAATGTCCAGAGTGGCAGGTGTTTTGCACAAGGGCTTCTGTAATTTTAAACCAATGTAATGAAACTGTGGATGTTTTTGTTATCCATAAAAATGGATAATTTAAGTACCTGAACTTCTCAACTGAAGGTATCTTGTGGCAATTGGCTTTGCTTTGTTGTAGAAACAACATGCCCTTGTCATTATCAAATGCTTTGGCTTTTGGTTTCATTTGAAGTTTTGTTTCTCAAGCATTCACATTGCTCCTGTATGACATTTGTGACTACGTATATCTGTGCCATAAGCTGCCTTCTTCATTTCCTTTCAAATTACATTATATAGGATACTGTGAAGAAAATTGTCTCTGAACACTGTAAGGCTTCTCCCAGCTGATCTTAAAAAGACCTGGGCACAGTAACTGAAGATTTCTGTTTTCTGTAAAATTTGAAAAAGGCAGTTTGGCTATGTTTTTGGTATGGAAAACAGACAGGGAAACACCCTTATTTTTCCCCTATAAAAGCAATTATTTTCAATTTTTGCCTTTACACAGCTCAACAGCCATAATGGGGAAAAGGGAATGTAAAGAGAAAAAAAAGTTTGAAGAAAATCTTTTAGGGGACTTGTAGAAGGACAATCTGAATCTTAACATAGATTGCAGGTGAACTCCCACATCAGTTCCCTTGAAAATGCCACTGAATGTCAGTTGTGCTCCATAAAATTAAGACTTTGCAGTTATATATGACTTTTCATCGTAGGATCTCACATAATGTTACAAACATTAATTAATTAAGTCTCAGGATATCCCCTTGTGTTACTGTGTGCAGCTTCAGGAAACTATCATTATTGTTTCAGATCCCATTTTACACAGGTACAATAGGTGTGTCATATTATTGTTAAATGCAAGCTTACTTTATTCCCTTTTCTCAATCATTCCGAGTCCTTGTCTCTCTCACCCAACACATGCAAAAGGAGCAGTTCTGATGGCTGCTAAGTAGAGGAAGATAACACAGCCTCAAGGCAATTCACAGCTTTAAATCCCTGCTTTCTGCCAACACAATGGAAAATAAAAGCAACATTTTAAAGGAGACTAAAAGGTTTTTACTTCCTACTGTTTTATTCTTTTTTCTCTGCCCTGTACTGAACAGTCCTACCTTTTCATTCAAACTTTGCCTGCTATGTATGTAATCACTTCTGAGAGATATTAAACGGTAAGCATAAACAATTTACTTGGAGCTACATTATAAAGGCCAAAGTTCAGTCTGACTATGTGGCTGAACTTAAAATGTCACCTTTAAAACGAACTGGGTATTTTAAAAAACAATGGGCCAAAAAGTATACGAAGCCCTATCTCTTGAAAGGCTTTCCTTCACCAGGTTTTTCATTCCTTCCCTTAATGCTTTACACTTCCTACATGAAAATATCTGCTCTCCAAATAGAGACAGGTTGAAACTAAAGGAAAGTGTGCAGGTAGCAGTTTGGGAAAAGTGCACTTCAATTGTGCCAATCCATGCCAGGAAAAAGAGATTTGCTCCGCACCTTTTTGTACATAGCAGTCACTCTTAGCAGGCGGCCAGAAGCACACTGCTTATGCAGGTAGGGATGCTCTCTCTCTCTCCTGTAGCTGGAGGAAAGTTCAGCCTATCTTCTGAATATTAGCAGGGGATATTGATTAGACATATATTTAGGTGTACACTTAGGGGACATATTCCTCAGCAAAGCACAGCTTCCCATCAAAATACTGACAGGTTCAGCAGAGATCTGACACCTTCCTTCAAGAACTTGCAGGATATTCCCCCAGGTTTGGAGTACGGGATTGCTACAGGAGATCCCTGCCCCTACTGGTCATATAAGCTGGTGAAAAGCCTCAACAAGTAGCCTGAAAATCCCCCTGATGGTAAGAAGAACAAAAAAATCTTGTTTTCCCATTGCAGTTACTACGGACCACACTGTTGATGAAAATAATGAGGTCCAATAAAGATTAAGTTATATATTGGTGTGTCCCTTAGCAGCTATGTCTTGCAATATGAAGGCTCAGAATCAACTACACACCAAGAAAAGAGTTCAAAAGAAGACAGGAAGAGTGCTTATAGATTTTGGTGGAGTACCTGGGAGAGAAGCTGCTTCCAGGTTTAATGTCTTGAAACCAAGTGATGCCAGCGGATAGACGAACTTCCAGATCTTCCTAGCATCATATGGTTACAGTCCTCTCTAGCTTAAGCCTCTTAAGGCTGTGAAGAAACTCACCTTGACACAGCATATAAAGCAGTGTCTGCAGACTGCCCATTCCCATTTTTTGTGCTGTCAGACCAACACTAAATTCATATACGTACACAGAAAAGTAGACAGACAAACCTGCTACAGTGTGACCAGGAAAAGCTGCTAGCTAGCATCATTTTTAAATGTTAATGAATAAATAAAACAGAAATTTTAATATGTCTTTCATACGGTTACACATTCATTAGCCCTTTCTAGTGTGGCTTGGGCTTCTCAGTGCAAAGCTCCTGCCAAAAGAGAAGAAACTCTGAGCTGAGCTGCTTGTGATTTGCACTAGCAAGATGCAGTAGTTAGGGAAGAGATGAAAGATGTAAATACTGAAATATTACTTGAAAACTGAAGCATAACGAGTTTACTTCAGATTCTGTATTTTCCTTGGATATTTAAGTTACTTGGGGAATTAAAATAGATCACCAAGTCAACAGGTACATAGTTAAGCTTAGTACAAAACAAATCGTGCTGGTTTCAGAATTGAAAATATATTTACAGCACATTATTGACTCCAGCATATTAACTTGTAAATCCACTAGTTTCACTGTCTCATCTATTGATTAGCTGCATGTATGCATGTTATAAATGAGCAATCCAAAAAGAAATTACTACAATTTAGTCATCTTGGGCCAGACTTGTAAATGTTTTCAAGTGCTCAAAGATGAAGATAGGCACTATGGGAAATAGTTAGAGCTCCTACATTCAGACACAAAACTTGTGTAGCTAGTGTCCTCAGTTACTCTCTATACTCTGTGCAGAGGAAGGGAGGCTCCTCCAAAAGGAAAGTCAGATGTTTAACTTCTGTTTTGAATAGCCCTTCAGAGGAGCCTCACTCTCTCTCAAGACAGATTAGGCAGACTAGCCTACATTGGCAATCTAAAGTAAGTTTATAGAATTCAGAGCTGTAACTTTTGCTTAAATTCACTTAAAACTCAAAGAGCCAAGAAGCCAGTGACAACATTTTCAACCAGCGCACAGCAAGAGACCATACAGGTGAATGCTTCTTTTTTTCCTAAGGTGAAACAGAAAACCATTGAAAGCTTCAGAAGTTAAACTGTACCTGTTTCAAAGCACTTCAAAATGTGGAATCTTCTTTTTGCCTTTTCAAGGATCCTGGATCAGGGTCTTCATGACTAGGAGAACAAAACTAAATGGTGTATGTAGATGGCATTCAACCAGAACAGGGATTGGGTTTAGTTAATCCATAATATTGAAGCAAACATCCCTGACTCCTGATTTCCATACATAGGTCAACATGCTGGCAATGATCTTCAGTCCGAGATGATGTTACTCAAATCAGTGTGGTTTAAAATTTCCATTAACACCCTTACACCAAATACCATTACAGGGGTTTGTTAACAAAGCAATTGAAAGTGTTGTGATGCTTCTATGCAAGACCAGAAAGATGAAAAAACACAGTATGCTAAAGAGCTGTTGCAAATTTTTGTCTCAGAAATGTCCTATTTTAAAAGCCACATGTTCTCAGCTCTATTTGTCCTCAAAGGGGGCACTGTATTTGACATCAAAGCAATTGGAGCTCAAACTATTGTGTTACCTGGCGGAAAAGGTGATGATTTTCTTCTCATTTGCTCTCAGGGTCTCTATTCAGTCTTTTTAGGCCAGGGCTTTCCAGTAACATTAAGCACAGCACTTAAATATGTCACTGTCTTAAGCTACAACTATAGCATAAATCTCATGATCTATTGGTACATCACGAGTCTAACATTTCTAGCATAGACTAGCATTAGAGAAAATCTAAATTATCATCTGTCTTGAACCCCTGAAGAGAAAACAATAAAAAATAATTTTATGATGCCATAATGACAAGAATAATACTTCACTTCATCTGGGAAAAGATGTCTTCCAGACTTCTCATTAATTCTTTTTTAAAGCCTGTTGAAATATAAGACCTCTGCAAAGTTTCATTCATTTTGTTTGTGCAGAGTAAAGTTTTGTTTATAGCAAAAATACAGAGAATTTATCACTGCAAGGAGCCCACTTCCCTCATTCTCTTGCTATATTAAATCTGCATTTGCAATTCTGATTTTGTGGGACAACTGTAAACTTGGTGCCTTTTTTGCAGCTACTAGAGGAGCATCTCCACACTGCATGGAGGGTTTGGCTCAGGCTAGGGACTCTGATCTGGATGGGAAAAGAAGAATCAATGCATTCAAACCTGCAGCAAACAGACTTAGAAAAATACGTGGAGCAAATTTCAGAAGCAAAATGAGTAATGATTTGTGATATGCCCCAGTAGGTTAAATAGGTACTGGGATCTCTGTTCATCTTCCTGTTGTTAATATACGACTCCTCGGAGTCATTTTGGCACACAGACAGCACACACTCCAGGTGTCTCATTCAGATGGACCATACCCCAGCAGTAACATTGTCTCTGTGTTAGGGTGGTGTGGGCACAGAAGCGTTTAGAAGACACGCGCTACATAAACAACAAAGGTGGCACAGCCATGGATTAGTTTAAAAAAGACATCCTACAGCTGCAAAGTGAAAGAGCTTAGGGGAGGCTACTATGCTGCAGGTCCAGCTGCTGCTCTTGCACCAGTCATATGTTGCCTTCAGAGGACAGGTAAGTGTGTGTCTGTCTCTTAAGGCTTTGCCTATGTAACTACACAGCCTCCAGTAATATAAAACCTTTAAAGAACATTACCTGACTGAAGCAGGGTCCTGACTGTCATAAGGACTGCAGGACCCACAGAATATCTGGAAGTGGAAACAATTTCCTAACAAAAATCTGAAAAAGAGAAAAGTTATTTTATACTAGAGCCTCAGGATGGGAATTAATTCCTGCTCCTTATATCACCATTATAGTCTGTAAATGTGCTCTTAGAAAGGAAGGCTTGTGAAGGGAAAGGAAGGAAGGAAGAAACAGTTTCCACAGTTTTGGTGGAGGGAGAAAAGCAGCCTGCAGTTGCCAGAGGTATAACAGATGATGTTTGATGCCCTAAAGGCTGTAACATGGCACCTGCTAATAAGGTGAGAAAAAATTCTCTGAATCTGGTAGCGATTTTGGCAGGGGTTCTTCCAGCAAGCCCTCCACTTCATGGGTAGAAACCTTCTCCCCATGCTTATAGTTTTTCTTGCCACTCAGAAAACAGTTCAATAAGCATATCCTTTTCAAATCTTCCAGCCTGTCAGATACTGGTGGAGGGACATCTGTGCTAATCTCTTTCTTTAAAGGCTGAAGAGATTTTATTTGATGAATGCTAAAGAAACAGACTTAAAACGATAACACAGTTTTTACAGTTAAACAATAAAATCCACCCATTATGAGTGCATGTGAGTAGAGTACAATACACTTAGATGTTCCCGATCCCATTTGCTGTGCATTTCTGTAACTTTGGTCAGATAAAAAGTTCAAGGTGCTGAGGGAAATACTCGTAGGGATAAGTTAATAAATTGGACTTTGCTTCCTCCTAATACAGATTACATGTATGTAAACTACCCCCAAGCATTTTACATAGGAAGTTTTCAGACTAATATCCTCAGAAGAGTCTACTACTTTCTGCCTTTGGTTTCTTTGGAAAAAAAACAACCAATCAACCATGACTTACTTATGTTTTGGTGATTTCACTTGTGATCGTACTGGTACTGAGAAGCAGGAAGGGTAGATATAAAGACTGTTTTGAACTTTATTGAATCTGATTAACTGTCTGGTTTGGACTCAGTTTAAATTTGCCTAGAGTAAAAGTCCCCTGTCATCTTTTCCCTGTTCCACACACAAATGAGATCTTCACACAATTCAGAAACTGTGCTAGGTTTGAAGACAAATGCAAGAGCTGCCTGTCAGCTCATTCACCAACCAGCCACCCCAGTCAGCTAACTCACAATCTCCCATTCATTCGTCTGTTCGACATCGCTCAGTTGTGTTTTCAACATTGTCAAAACGCATTTCAACCAGCACGAAGATCCAGCAGGAACTGGGTGCCCTTGCAAGGGAGTGGAATTTTCTGTCTTCAGAGGTGCACGGGCAGGAGAAGCAGCAGCTCCACCTGCTTAGCAGACCCAGAGTGATGCGGTTCAAGGGAGGGAGGGATGGTAGCGGTGGGGCAAAGGACCCCTTGGTTTCCAGCAGCCGCTTGTGCAAAACTGGTACAGACCTCTCCGAGTGCACTTCCCCTGAACCGCTGATGTGTGCCCAGTCAGCCAAATCCCAAGCTGGTAACTCAGCTGTACTAGACTATTTTACCAAAAGGTCTGGCATATATGAACTATTAAAATCTGCACATGGTTTAATGTAGAAGTGCTCAAACGCAATATTCCAAATAGCATTTATTATAAACTTATGTGATTTTCCTCTTTGTATGGCCATCTCAGAGTTTTTTTCTTTACAGACTGAATAGTTGGATGAATGTTTTTGAAACGAAATCTCATTGGCTAATTATTTGCTTTATTTATTTACAATTTAATTTCTACATTGCATGATGAATCACCAGAATCAGTCAGTAATGCATCTGATGACTGGATAACTAATTTCATTTTGTTTTTAATAACAAATAAGTCACAGCTATCTTTAATAAACAGATTTTCAGGACTGCTAACTCTGTTAGTAAAATTCACAGAGCTTTTGAACTTTGAAACCATTTGAATACTCTGCAATTCTCCAAACATTCTGAGAAACAACAGAAAGTCACATTATGATCTAAAAGAATAAAAGCAATGCTTTGGTTTGAAAAGGGTGTCACATTTTGGATTCCTTTTTCATACCCAGTTAACTTTATATACAGTTACAGTATAATGTGATAGTAAATTTATACCCCTCCATTGTCACCTGTTCAAAATGCATGGGAGTATTCAGTATTTTTTTTCTGTTTTTAAATCTCCATCAGAGCCTGTGTGAGAACTGGAATAAATAAGCAGCCACGTTTTCCCATACTGGAAAAGTTCCAGAAGGGAAAGGGCTCTTGACATTACAGAGCTAAAGGAGTTTTCAAGACACTTTCTATTTCCATACTCGTTCTTTTGTATGCTAGGTTGCCTGCCATTATGTTTATGTAATTCTGACAGTGTTCTTAATGACACACTAACAGATTGTAAAACACGCTGCTGGCATTTACTTGTTTTTTATATTTTTAAAACAATGTCCTTCATGTAACAGTAGTTAAGCGCGGCAGAAGGACATCATTAGAGCCATGGTTAAACTGTAATTTACACCATTAGGAAGGCAGGAGCAATTTTTATTGCCTGGCAATTTTCTTGCTGAAATATTTGGACCATATGGCTCAATTTGTGTAATAACCTTAATTTCAGCACCCTTCAGGTCTGCCTCCATCTCCTACGGAATGGTAAAATGCGGTTTAGCAGAAAAGGCAACTGTCTATACTTAGAGAGTTGAGATTAATAACATGTCACGTCCTGTTTTTGGTGAAGGAATTCGAACAGCAGCCAGATGGTATCTCTACAAATAACTGTCAGGGGTCTTGATCTAATCAATACAATGTATTAATACATCTCCCTTCGCTGCTTCTCGAGGGGCTAGCGTGCAACATCTGGAAAGATTGGGGGGACCGCCAAGTAGAAAGCTGATCCTTTTCAGAATCAAACTGAGCCCAATTAATTTTTCATGTATACTTGATAACTGTTTCATAATGAGCTACGCGTCTTGACGGAGTTAGGGTTGGCGGCATGAGCGGCTTGTGCTTCCTATCCCCATTCAGTCCACTTACAGAAACCAACCCATTAATCAAACTATCTGGCATAAAACTGAAATCTCAGCTCAGCAAGAGATCAATAACCATCCTTAAAAAAAAAAAAAAGCAAGCAACAACAAAGACCCCACCACAGAACAAGGCTTTAGTGGGCAAAAGTATCCAGGCATGACATTAGTAATTACTTTAACAAAAACCAAAACTCAGAACCATACTCACCTGACAGGCACCTATAACATAGAATTTAATATTAGCTTCCTGTCAAAAAGTAACATTTAAGTCCATTAAAAAACCACTGCCATTCTGCTTTCTAGAGACAGAGGCCATCTGGCCCCTATTCACCATAATTGCTATTATAGTCTCAAAAACAATATTTATGTAGTGCTGTAAATTAACAGACAGACACCCATTCCCACTCCCAAAGAGCTTTCTGTTGATAAACTCATGTTTTAGCACTGTGCAGGAATTAGGGTCTCGCCCACTAAAAGAAGAGTGTGGCAAAATTATACACGCATTCCAGTGCTTTTTGTAAAGTCTGAAAGGAGGAGAGAGAGAGGTCACTTGGCAGGCAGAAAATGGGAAACTGCAACAAGCATAGGGGAGACGAGCTTGAATGAGGCTGTGAAGCTGAGTGATGGGAATGGATTCAAAAGGGAGCAGTAAAGAGAAAGGACAGGAGGTCAGCTGAGAATACTAAACTTATCTTGCGTAGGACACCCAATGGCTGTTTGATGAGAATGACTTTGGTGACTGTAGACCTGGATTAGATTCAAATGGAGTCCCCAGAGGTAAAAGGCTCTATATTACATTACCAATTCCCATGAGTCATATGGCTTGCTCTTGCTTTTTTTTAAAAGAGGACCTGTTTATTAAAATTACAGCACTACATAAATATT
>VYZW01055943.1:0-21715 GCA_013401315.1 Balaeniceps rex
AAAGAAAAAAAAAGAAAAAAAAAGAAAAAAAAAGAAAAAGAGCAGCTTTTCAGCTTTTCTTTCTGCCCCCACTGTGGACCAAAGCGAGGTGCAGGCTGGGCAGGCAGTGCCCATCCCCACAGCTGGCCCCCCGAGCGCATCCCTGGCACCAGCTCACCCATGGCATCTGGCCAGGCAAGGAGGGGTCACGTCCCCAGCTGCGGTCACCTATGGTTTGACACCAAAACTCTTTTGTTCCCTGGTTATCAGCCTGAGTTCTGAGGTTGGTGAGAAGTGCAGGTGCTGTGCACCCCTGCACATCCCCAGGCTGCTGGTGCTGGGTGCTGCTGCCCCCATCTTGGTTTTAGGGTGGCGGGGGGCTGCCTGGGCCGCGGCGGTGGGATCGCTCCCCCCTGCCTGCCACAGGGCCACTCTCCAAACCCGCTTTCTGCCTCTTCAGGAAAGCGGGAAAAGCGATCAATGGCTCCATCCCCGTCTTTAGAAAGTGGATTAGGGCCAGTGAATAGGAACTGTCTCTCTAATGAAGTGCTATAACCAACAGGCTAATTGAGTAATGACATAATGCAGGCCCTTTAAGCTCATTATAACGGGCCATGACTCTGTGCCACGACACGCTGCCACTTCCTCGCCTTGCCCCGCTCTGCCTCCAGCCCATCGCCAGCAAAGGAGCCTTCATGCGCAGCACCGTCCTCCCCGCAGCGGCCACAGACAAAGCGTCGCCAGCATAACCCTGCGTGGAAAATGCGGAGGTGGAGGGGAACCCAGATTAATTAGCTCGGGAGACGCCAATCTCCTCACATGTGAAACGTGAGCCTTTTTATTGAGAAAAGTAAAACAGGCCTCGCATTGCTTTCAGGGAGCCCAGTAAAACAGAAGGTGATCCATAAATATGTATGTTATGCTGGATTTAAAATACTTTCTGATGATTTTCTAGGCAGATCTCCAATAAGTTACAGCACAGCATTGCTATTGTAAAGCTGTCGGCACAGGCTGGTAACTCTTGCACTTCTTATTGTGGGGAGGACACAGGTCGCTGCTGTGTGTGCGCTCGTGTCCCTTGTGCCAAGCTGTTCATCCTCAGGTGAAGAAATTAAATGCAATGGCTTTATGGCTTTCATTTTTAACCCACTGCCGTTAACGAGCGGGTTGTGAAGTGCCTGGGGCTCTGGCAAGGGTGTCTCTGCAGAGGGGCACGGAGCCGCCCCTGGCCGTTTGCTCAGCGTTACCCACCTCCCTGCCCCGGCCCGGGGACAGACACCCGCTCCCACCGCACACGAGCTCGCGCCCGCTGGGGCAGCAGCGCCAGTGGACCCCAAAGCTTCCCCCATCGTCAGGCCCGGCTGAGAGCAAAAGAGGAGAAACAACCGTTTAACCCACAGCAGTACCGGGATTGTCTGTCCTTCTGCGGTCTCCCAAAGCCCGGCAAGCGCAGCCGGGCACTGCCTGTCCTCCCGCCGGCCATGGCCATTGCCGCGACATTTGCGCAGGGGACGTAAATAGTTGGAGGGTGAGACAGCCCCGGGGAGGTGTTTCTCAACCCTGCGGGGTGAGCGGAGGTGCCCCGTGCGCTTGGGGCGAGGAGTTTGTGCTCGCTTCACCCAGGAGAAAGCCGGCCTCCGCTGGGAGGATTTATGGCCTGATTTTTGAGCCAGCGAGGCGTGCGTTCGCGCTGTTTTGGCAGGCAGCTGATGCTTTGCCGGGGCATGGTGCAGCTCTGGGGCAGGCATTGCCCCTCGCCCCGCCAGCGTGGGGACAGGCAGGGAGGGACTTGCAGGCAGTGTGGCTGGGGAGAGGCGATGCCCTCAAAAAGGCGAGCACAGACGGCGGCAGGACCACGGTGATGCTGCAATCCAGACCGCCTGCATTGGCAGGGAGAAATCATCTTTATTTTAATCCTTCAGCCTCGCTCCCCTTCCCCAGGTCTCCCTGGCTCCCTCTCTCCGCATTTGCCGTGCTCTTTGTCTCCATGGGAAGACTCACACCTCCCCAGCCCCACGCTATCAGTTCATCATCCGATTAAAGATTAATTTGAGATTATTGCTCATGTCAATAGCCCAGAGCCAGGAAAACAATAGTTACACCTGCAGCTTGTTTGTGAACCCCGCTCCTTATGGCAAGCTGTTAATGGACGGAGGCTTTCACCAGGGCTGCCTGTTGACAGGGGCTCACGGAGCCCGCACCGGCACCTGCTGCCCTTGCCCAGCCGAGGATAAACGCACACATCTTCCAAGGCCTCCCACAGTCCCAGGTATCTCGAGTGGCAAACCCGTGTTGTCTCTGCTGATTGCCCCAAGAGCCGTCCCGGCTTCTGCCGCGAAGCTCCGGTCATTCCCTTCCCCAAATCAGAAACAGCCGCCCAGCGATTGACTTTAATAACGGGCCTTTCCCTGGATCCTGCCGGGTTTCTGTTTGTTTATTCAGCTTTTTCTAGGTAAGGTAAGAGCCAAAAGAAGAATTAGGCTGCTACACTTTGTAGGGGCTGAGCTTTGGCTGCCTTCTCCCGGGGCTGCACGCTCAGATGCTGGAAACTCTCCTCCAGAGGCTGCAGGGGATCCGGGAGATCACGAATAGAACATTTCTATCAGACAGTTTTGCAGCGACAGGAGAAGAAAGTGGAAAATTTTTTCCTTCCTACTGCCCTGGAGGTGGGGGGAGGCGTTTTGGGAGGCAGTGGCAGGGCTGTCCCCCACCCGCCACCGGCTCCCCACCTCGAGGTGAGCTCTGCAGGGAGCCCCCAGGTCAGCTGAGTGTGAGACGGGCTCGGTGTGTTCCTTGTGTTTAAGCACTTCCCAGCCCTTCTTCTTTTTCCCTCTTTTCTCTTCCCACCCAATTCCCGGATGCCCCATGGGGGGTTTGCCCAGGACTTTGGGTGCAGAGTGGCCCCGGAGCTGCTCTTTGCCCTCACTGTACCAGGGCCAGGCGGGCCCCGTGCCTGTCCCCAAGAGGGATGGGGACAGAAAGGGGTGAAAAAGGCAGTTTTGGGAACTGCAGCCCCCAAATCACCAAGCAGATGAAGCTTCGCCTTTGCAAAGGTGGCTGTAATCCACCCACTTCCCTTCTCATCCCCTCTAGGACCCTCCAGATGCCCGCAGAGCTACAGGATGATTTCAAACAGCAGCGTGGAACCCTTCAAGCCCTTTTTAACCTGGTATCTCTGCATGGGTCTGCCCCAGCTCTCTGCCCCGGGGGGGTCCCACGGCAGGGTGGGTTTCCAAACACCCTTAATTCTGCATCAGGTCAGGGAGGGGGGAAACACCAGTCCTCTCTGGGAAGAAAAGGCACTTTGTGGTTTCCCCGGAGCCTTTGAAAGGGCTCCAGGAGCCGAGGGGACGTACGTGCTTGTTTAAAGGTCCTGCGGAGGTCCGTGGAAATTAAACGACGGAGTTCAAACGCTCGACGCCGTGGCCATGCCGCCGCCCGGGGAGCGCGGCAGCCCGGAGCCGGCGCAGCCCGCACCCCGGCACCACGGCCCCTGCCAGCGGGGCCCCCCCGCTACCTGCCGGGCGCTTGATTGAATCCCGGCTTTTACGAGCGCTGACACCGTAATCTGTTACAGATGGTCACACAAGGTGGTCACCAAATGGCTCCTCCCGTTAATCGCCGGCTGCCCCCTCCCCGCCGCCCCCACTGCCGAAACTGCAGCCAGCGCTACCTGGATGAAACAGCCGGGCTGCAGGCAGCGGCTTTACGGTGTGTTTAGTTCCTGTGGCATTAAAAGAGAGGGGGAAAAAAACGGGAAAAAAGTGCTGAGGTTTTGCCGTGAACCCTCTGGCTTTGCCGTGCAGCGCTCGTTGCCCAGGCAAGCACCAGGGACCAAGGGCAGGGGACCACAGCACTGCTGCCAGCTGCCCTTGCTGCCGGGGATGCTGCGCTGGGGGGTTTCCTTCTGAAAATGAAATGAAAAAGCAATAAAGCAATTGCAACCCATCCTCAGGCCCAGCTCCTGGGTGCAATTCTCCATCATTGAGCCCCAAAGATTTATAGGGGCAGAGAAAGGACAGGGGATTGCCCACATCTGCAGCAGGTTTGAGCTGGACGTAAGGGTGGTGGTGGTGTGGGCCCCAGCCCTCCGCTCACCCCAGCAGCCCTCAGTGTAGAGGTATTTTTGCAGCAGGAAAATGAGCAGCCGGTCAGAAGAGGAGGGATCTGGGCTACATCCGTCACCCTGCAACAGGGCAACAACTGGTCCAGACCTGGGTGTAACTTGGGGAGGTCAGAGGCACTGCCCCAAGCTGCGGGACAGCATCTGAGTGGCCGTGGGTCCCCGGGGCGCAGGGTGCTCCCCTCTGAGCAGCAGCAGCAGGTCCCCGGGGTGCAGGGTGCTTGGGCAGGGCAGGGAAGGGAGCAGATGCAGCAGCAGCCCAAGTGCCAGTGGGCTGCGCTTTTGTGATTCAGAGCAGGCAGCATTTCTTTTTTCCAGTGTTTTAGGGCTGCATTTGTGTTTGAATGCCAGCGGGATTTGTCAGTCGGAGCCTAGGCTGTCCTCCACCCATTTTATACCTTCTCTCTAAAAGCTTTGCGTCCCAGCCAGGCTCTGGACAAAGCCAGGAACACAACTGAGAGCGGGAAAGATTGCTAAAGAGGAGGTTTCTCACAACTCTCATCGCCTGCCTAACCAATATTAGTTGAAGCCCATTGAGAGGGAGCTGGCAGGGCTTCCCAGCGGGTGCCAGCGCAGGGATGAAGCAACAGCCTGAATGATGCCGGAAAGGGTCCCCATCCGAATGGGTGACAGCCATGACATGGGTGGCTGGGGTAAAGCACAGCCCGTGCAGTGCAGTTGGATGCGTGCTGCAGGGCCCTAACGCTAAGCAGTAACCGAGGGCCCTTGCATGTCAGAGCCGCAAAGCCAACACCGAGCCGGGCTGGCGGGACAGCCTGCGCCGCTGCCCCGGCAAGCAGCGCTCGGCGGGCTTCTGCTCCCTGCTTACCCACTCCTCGACCCTCCTTTCCAGCTCCTGCAGGTGGTCCGTTCTCAAAATTGGTCTTTTTTTAACTATTTAGCTGCTTTTGCGGCTCCAGGATTTTATGGATGGAAAGCTGAAAGTAATTAGTGCCCCTCCCCCGCTTCCTGTTGGGAAAGGAAGAAAAAAGCACACACAAGAGCAAACCCAAAACTTCCTGCCCTGCTTAATAATCAAGTAATGAGTCCAACTCGGCTGGGAAAGTCAGTTTATACTGGGCGAGCTCTTAATTAAAGAAGGGCCGAGCAGCAGCTCTGCTCATTTTTATAGCCACACACATCTTCCTGCTCCGTAACAGCCCCTGGGAGAGGCGCAGGGAGCCGGCCGCCCGCGGGCTGGAGGGGGGATGAGTGCTGGGGGGGCACACGCTTTTATCCCCGGTTAAAAGCAATGTCCTGGAGACGGCACCGAGGAAATGCAGGGGGAGAAGGACAAAATCCCAGCCCCTGGGGGAGGCAGGTGGCAAGACCGGCTGTACTGTCCCTGAAGCACCTCAAATTCGGAGATGGCCAGGAAGGTGCAAGGCAGGTGGTTTGCGGCATTGGGACAGTTTCATTATGGAAATCCTAGAGGCAGGTACCTGGGGTGTCCCGGAGCACCTGCCTCTCGGTCCCCTCCCGGCTGTGGGCACGCAGGGGACAGCCCCACGTGTGCTTGCTGAAGGGCTCTGCGGTGACAGCGCCATGTGTCACCGCCACACCACCCACATCGGGTCACCCACCCGGCGGCTCAGCTCACCCATGTGCAGGGTGCTTTAGCCATCCCTGGGGAGGCTCAGGAGCCTGTCAAGAGCCGGAGGCAGCCCCGCCACCCCAGTGGGGCAGTCACCCGTGCCGCAGCACAGACCTGCTCCCCAGGGAGTGCTGAGGGACATGGCCAGGCTACGGGTGCTCCAGTAGCCCCGTGGGGAGCCAGCACCCAGCCAGGCAGGCTGGGAGGGACAGGACAAGCCCTTGTGCTCTCCCGCATGGAGCCAGGGAGATCCTCTGCACCCCCAGCAGCCCGATCCCCCCCAGCCCGCATCACCGCACAGCTGCCCCTTCAGCCCCAGCCCTTCGGCAGGAACTGACTCAGCCTGCCTCTTCCTCCCCGAGAGGCAACTGCTCTGCAGATCCCCTCCTGTGATTGCCACTTGCTGTTCACCTGCAGCCAGAGGCCAGGAGCACAGGGTGGGAGCAGGAGAGCCCAGCCCAGCACCCCGGTCCCAACAGCACAGGAGGGAGCCCCGGCACTCCCCACCTGCACCCGCAGCTGCATATTCACCCTAAGCACCCACAAAACCCTATTATAAATTAACCATTTTATTGAATATCAATAAACTGTATATAATTATATAAAAAGTTTCATCAGTACAAAATCGTGGCACAAAAAATATAAATACCAGTGTACCTTTGAAATGTAAACATCCTCTTTGTAATGATTCCATGAAAACAATGTCCAAAGAAAGATGCATTCAGGAGGCACCTGTCAATACCCATAAATAGGGCTTTTGGCACACACCTGTCGATGGGCAGCCTTGGGACAGGCCACCATTGTATCAGCTGACAAGTGCCTGCTATTAGTCACAGTTCTCTTGAAAAGCAGTTGTTAAGAGTCATATTAACAGGTGCTTGAGTGCATAGCTGCTCTGTAAACAGGGTTGGTGTTTGAAATGGCTACCCATGCCTTTTATGGACACTGTTAATCTCGCAGGCATTGCAAATTGTCATTGTGCTGGGGAGAAGCAGCTGCTTCACAACTACTGGGATACTGTATTATTGCATAGTTACACCTTCTACAGGCGGCCTATATACACTCGGGGTGGGGGGGGTTAACATTTTGTCCTTCATTAAAAAAATATTGGTTCTTAAAAGTTACCAAGTGGTTATGGTAAAAAAAAAAAACAAAACAAAAACAAACCCACAAAAAAACCAACCCCCCCCAAGCTACACGTTCGCAATGTTTGATACCGGCGGAGGGGCCAGGGTGCAGGTCCAACCCTGCAAGGTGCTGAGTGCCTCCGGCAAGCGGGGGCACCTGCTGAGGGGCTGCGGCAGCAGCGGGTCGGGCTCAGGGCTGCGCCCCCCGAGTTCCACGCACTCGCTTTGCCACCCGCGCTTTGCACCGGAGTCCAACCCTGCACCCTCAGACACCGGGACGGGAGAAGGATCAGGCCTTCGCATTGCACAGGAGGCACTGAGCGAGGAGTGTGAGGGTCTTGAGGGCTGGAGTAGCTGCGTCCGGCCCGGTGCACACTGCGATGGCAACGGAGGAAACTAACTCCTACAGAAACTAGTTATGATATAGGTATTTGCGTGGCGAGAGGCCTGAGGGAGCAGAGTCCTCAGCGAGAGCCGGAGCAGCCCGTCTCCTCGTGCTTGTGGAGCAGCGACATACGGGAGAAAGTCCGGGAGCAGGTTTTGCATTGGTACTTCTTTACATCTGAATGGGTCTGCAGGTGGGCTCGGAGATTAGAGCGGTCAGCAAAGGCCCGGTTGCAGTGTGTACAGGAAAAGGGCTTTTCACCTATGGGACAAAGAGAAACGCTCCCAATTAACCAGTGCATCAACACATGGGGAATATCAAAGAAGGAGCCATTCATTAGCCAAAGTTTGTGAAGAGCACAGTGAAAAGAAGTGCTGGCTGTTATTGTTCGGAGGGAAAGCCGGGCAGCCACGAACAGCATTCACTTCGGGAAAGCCGCGGACTTGGGAATTTCCTACTCCCAGAAAAACCTCTCCTATGAGCCACGGAAAATTAATGCTGGAAACATCTGCAGGCAGCAAGGCAGTTGCACATACAAACGAAGACACGATATTCGTCTCCTGCCTGGAGCCAAGCGAACCGTTTGCTGAGAGGCAGGAAAGCCAAGCACTATGTGTTAATTATATCATAGCAGGCAGCGGCTGAAAGGCGCCAGCGCCAGGGTGAGTATAGCTATTTCCTCCGCCGAACCCCGCGCTCCCCCTTCTCCCGCCCGGCTCGCATTGAAAAGCCTGGCCAGGGCGAATTCCTCCCAGAAAGACTCTTTTGGAGGAAACAAATGCGTATGCTCAATTTGGAAAGCACAATTAAGTCTTCCCGGCTTCCTTCAGCCATCATCTTTGGTACGTTAAGAGGGTGTGAAATCAGTGCCAAGTAACAATTACACTATCCCCGCAGCCCCACAAAGGATGCTCGGGAGATGCATTGTACGGCGGCCGTGGCGGCAGGGCGGGCTGCAGCTGCGCAGCCGGACCCACACCAACAGGTGCAGGGGGTGGCCGGCCCCGCGCCCCCAGCACCTGCCCGCGGGCCTCGCCGAGCCTTGCTGAGCCTTGCTGCGGTGCATCCCGGCAGCAGGCGTGCTTTGAGCTGAGCTCATCGCCGCTGAGCGCGGTGGCAGGTTGGAGGCCACGGTGGTGGGCAGCCGGGTCTGGGGTGCTGCCCTGGCTGGGGACCCTGGCCGGGAGCCCTTGGTGTGGGCAGGGCGGGATGCTTCGGGCACGGCGGTGCACAGGGAGCGCTCCAGCAGTCTCATAGCACCAATTTATGATATTGAGCTGAAGCACATGCCATCACACCGGGGCCGATGGACTGGCTCACGGGCAGGCTCAACACTAACAGCAGTGGCACAGATTTACGAGCCGAGCCTTGACCCTGCGCTCGGTTCCAGCCAAGAGGATATTTAAAGGACGTTTTAGAGAGATGTGCCAAGGGGGTTTGGGAAGCCCTTATCTTCCTAGATAACACCCAGCCCGACGATTCGCTGGGGGCCGGGGAGCTGGGAAGCGGGAGGCGATAAGGGAGGGAGGGAGGTAGAGGGGCAAGAGCTGGCGTTACCGGTGTGCGTCCGGATGTGGCCCTGCAGCAGCCAGGGCCGGGAGAAGGCCTTGCCGCACATCTTGCAGACGCAGGGCAGCGTGTGGCTCCGGATGTGCATCTTGAGAGCCCCCAGGCTCACATACTCCTTCTCGCAGTACTTGCAGCTGAAGGATTTCCTGGCCTGGGCGTCGCAGTGCAATTGCTTGTGCTTGGAGAGCCCGGCGAAGGTGGAGTAAGCCTTGGCACACTGGGCGCAGCGGAAGCGCTCGGCGGCAGCGGGGGCCGAGGCTGGGCTGGGGGGCCCCGAGCTCTTGCCTTCATCCTCCTCACTTGAGAGCGCTGTCAGGTCCAGGGCGGGGGCTGCGCCACCCGCCGCCTCGCTGCCTGGGCCGCCTGGGAAGAGGCTGGAGAGCAGCCCCGCGTCCCACACCAGCGGCGGGTAGTAGGCGCCTGGGCCAAGGACCTCGGGCGGGGGGATGACAGGCAGCGGGCACGTCTCGTACAGCAGCGGGGCAGCCAGCACTGCGGGAGGTAGCAGCGCTCAGCGGGGGCCCGATGCTCCCCGTGGGAACGGGGGCAAGGGGGCCCCGACCCACCCCCACAGGCTCTGCACCCAGGGGAGCAGGGTGCCCAGCCCACTCCGGGGGGCTCCGCACCAATGGGACCCGACCCCAGGCCATCCCGTGGGAGCCCTGCACCCCACCCCAGAGCCGGAGGGGCAAAGGGACCCCAGCCCACCCCACGGTGGACCACAGCCCCAGCCCAGCCCAGAGCAAAGGAGACCCCACCCCACGGGGGCTCGGCACCCCTGCCCACCCTGCTGCGAGGGATGGGGCAAAGGGGACCCCGCGCCCCTGCCCACGCCCGTCATGGGGAGATACCCGCGCATCCGTGCCCACCCCACGGGGGAGCCCCCGCCACCTCCGCCCACCCCGGGGTACCGGGGGCGGCTCCACATCCCGGGACACGGGGGATCCCGCACCCCATCCCACCCGACACACACGAAATTGGGAAAAAAACACCCCTGCAAAAAGTCAGTCACCCACCCGCTCCCGTGTGGAGGCATAAGGGGATCCCGCACCGCACCGGAGCCCCCGCACCACCCCGCGGAGCGCCCCACGTGCGTGGCCCGTCCTGCCGCGCCCCGTCCACGCACCGGCCTGGCTCTCCAGCTCGCTGTAGTTGGGCTTCTTGCTGGCCGAGAAGTGCTTCTTCACCAGGAAGGAGCGCGGCATCTTGCCGCCCCGCTGCCGCCGCCCACCGCGGGGCCGCTGTGCCGCCGCGCCCGCTGATATGGGCCCGGGGCCNGCAGGTGTCGGCCCCGCGACTGCCGGGGGCCGAGCCGAGCCGGGCTGGGCCGATCCGCGGGGATTGCCCACGGGGCTCCGCTCCCGCGGGACGGCTGCGCTGCCTGCCTGGGTGCCGGCGTAGAAACCGCCGCTGCTGCTGCTGCTGCTGCTGCTGCTGATGATGATGATGATGACGACGACGACGAAGACGATGAACGAGCCATTTCTGGCTTCTCTCCGGAGCGTGTCCCTGTGCCGCGCTCCCCGCCGCTGCTCCGGAGGGAAGCAGGGCAAGGAGCAGTGTGACAGACCCAGGGCCCCTGTGCCCGAGCCGGGGAAACCTGCAGTAGTGGGGCTAGAGGAAGGCGCTGTGCCGGGAGGGTGATCCCCGGGCCCCCCACGCGTGGCTGTCCTTGCCCCTGCCCCACGGCTGGGGACTGTGGTGCAGATTAGGACAAGTCTCAGCCGTGCCCCGCTGCTCCGAAGCACTGCTGGGACGCAGCCACAGGTTATTCATCCTCTGAGAAGAAGCAGTGATGGCAGAGGAGCGGGATGGGTCCAGCACAGCCCTTGCTGTCTCCCTCCCCGAGGCAGGGGTCAAGAGCACCTGCCCGGACATGCTTCTCCCTTCTGCTGGGCAGGTTTCAGGCAGCACAGCCTCCCCCAGCAAGCTGCTGTCTGGTTTTCTTCCCTCCTGCCTTCCCCTGACTCCTTCCCCACAGGCATGGCAGTGTGGGTCAAACAGCCCCAGTGGGGCACACGCTCCCTTTGGCTTTCTGCTCCCCAGGGAGACGAGCCCACAGGAAGGTGCCCAGGCCTTGCTAGCGGGTGCTGGGGGAGTGGTGAGCAGAGCTCGAGCAGTCTCCCCAGCCTGGCAATTAAAAAGCCCAGCCTGGCCTTCCAGCTCACCCCATCCCTGCAGCTCACGTGGGGATTTCCCTGCTGGAAGGGCTCAGGGCACGGGTCCAGCCACCTGCTGCAGGAGCCACGCTCCGCTCCAAGCCAAGACAGCTGCCGGCGGCGGGCGGCTGCAGGAGGAGGAGGAACGGGACCTGCTGGGAATGCCTCCTCGCTCCTGGCCAGTGCCAGGCCCTGCCACTCAAAAAAGGGCCCATGGAGCCGGGCCACTCATGACTCAGCCGTGACACACTGCTCTGCCAGCCCCCGCTGACCACACGTTACTGTTTAGCCACAACCCGCATGAAATGCAGAAGTGGGGAACAAAGCTTTCCACTGGCACGGCTGCAGTGCAGGGAGCTGAGCTGACTGTCAGTCTTTCCTCAGGGCAGGAACAGCTTGGAAAGCTTGTCCTGCCAGCCACACACAGTCCTGCAGAGATGAGACATGTTTGCAAACTCTTCCCCTGCAGCCACGTGCTCTGGAGCTGGGTCTGTCCCTCCTTTGCAGCAGAATTGCCCGTGGCTTTCAGCAGGTGCTTATCTGCACAACTCTGGACCAGCCTGAAGTTCAGGGGAAAATGTGCCCCCGAAGGCCTTGGGGGATACAAATCACAGAGGCCAGGTCCACCCCATTTCTCGTGGCAGTCCGGAGGTGCAGCACCCCGCGGTGCAGGGGGCAGCAGCCTGGGTGCTGCCGCAGGTGCCTCCCGCAGTGCCTCGCCAGTGCTCCCCCGCGCTCCTCCACCTGCCGCGGATGTGGTTACACTGGGGACACTTGTACCAGGAACCCAACTAAGTGGTTTTCTTTCAAGAAGCAAAGCCTGCTCCTCTCTTTTTTCTGAAATGTTAATAATCAGATCTGTTCCAACCACTGCGCGTGGAAAAAACTTGCATGTGCTAGAGAAAAGATCGAGATCAAGGGAGTGACCTGACCTGCCGGTGCCCGTGAGCCAGCAAGCTACGGGACAGACGGCAGGAGACTGGAGGGGAGAGGAAGCTCTGCAATGATTCACAGGCTGGAAACAGCAGTGGTTTCTCAGCCATGCCACCCTGCACCAGAGCACTGGGCTCTGGCAGCTGCTGAGCCCCAGGGCAGTCAGAGCAGCCCTGCCACCAGCCCGTGGCACAGCTCCAGTCCCAGACGCGCACGGACTGGCCCAAGGAGCTCGCAGGCACACGCTAACCACCTCCAGAGTGGCAAGTCTGCTGCAAATTCTTCTTTTTACCTTCTTTGGCCCCATGAAGCATCTCAAATATCCTGCTGCAGAGCAAAGCTCCTGCCACCAAGGGAGACTGTGATGGGGCGAAGGGAAGTTCTGGCCGTGGGGTGCGGGGATGAGGTGTGCACCCTCACCGCAAGACCGCAGGAGCCCCATGAAACCCACCGCAGGCCCCTGAGCCCGGTGGAGGAGGACGGGGACGAGCACAGGGCCGGGAGGTGCGAGCCTCCTTCTCTCCAAAATGCAAGGCCTCCCTCTGCTGTCGGCGCAGGCCGTGCCGGCCGCCGCTTCGGCTGCTGCAGCGACCAGGGTGGTTCATTCCCCCTACGCTCAGGTAGTGGAAGGGAACCTCATTGCATGGGGGTACTAAAACAGCTCCCAGAAGCTCCACTGTATTATTTTTTTAAAGCCCAGTGTCTGAGTACTAGGTAAAGACAGAACAAACGTGAGAAGAACTAAAGGAGACACCCAAGCCTGTAGCGACGCCACTTATTTTCACTAAGTGCTGAGTATTTTCTGGAGTTTTGAGGAAAGAGTGGGGAAGGAAAAGGAAGTTTTCATAGTGGTTTCAACAGTCCTCATTTGTATCACCTGGAGAATAACGTAGTTTACCCATAAAAAAGACGTTGCTTTTGAGGAATAAAGCATGGACCAATGCAACTGTGACATGACGCTCTGCATTAGAAAAACAAACAAAAACCCACCACCAAAACAGGGAAATGCCCTGTTGTCATTTTTAGTATATTTAAACCAAGTAAAAGCTTTAGGACTGCGAGCATATCCCTCATTTGCTTTTCTGTGACTTAACATAGCCTTGGCGTTGTGTGAGAGGTCAGTCCCTCTCACGCTGGTTTTACCAGTGACCATCCAGTACAGCCGGCCAAAGGCCTCGAAGCAAATTTGCTGTGCCTTTGTCAATCAGGTGACATGAGGATCCGGAATGTACCACTAATGCTTTGTTATAGATGGGATCCTTTACAAGATCTCATCCCCCTAGTGTAAGGAGACCAGGGGGATTTATTGCTGTAATTCCAGATGAAGCGATGCCTTTGTGTTAGGCAATTAATGCTGACAACAATTTATCAGACCTATTAAGGCCAGTCTTCCACCGGAGACAGATTCATTTAGAAAAATAGCTCGACTGCAAGCTTTTTTCCTCCCATTCTGTCCCTCTGTCTCTGCGCTAATCGTCCTCCTGAGGCTGACTCCCTGTGCCAGACACGGGGAATTTCACAGGTCGAGGGGGCCCGATTGCATTATCGCCAACAATGGGCACTTGGGATTTGCTGCGGCCTCAAGATCAGCCGCTGACGAGGTGAGAGCAGCTCTGGCAGAGTGCTTCACTCTTCTGCGGTAACACTCCGCTGGATTTAGAAGCCCAAACTAGCTTGTTCCATAATAAGGCTTTTTTTCATCATGAGTTTCTGCACACAAATGAGATGAATCAAGGCTATACACAGAACACATGTGCCTCACAACAGAATCTCTTTTTAAATCAACCAGCAAATATCAGTAAGTCATACCACAGCGTGTGTAAACACGCTTGTTAAGTTGATGAAGTCAGCAGCATAGAGACACAAAGCTCTTCAGCAGCTGGAGTAAGCGCAAGTCTCTGGCTAGGTTTATCTCCGAGCGGCTCTATGGCTGCTCGTCGCAGCAGAGAAAGCAGTGCTGTGAATTCTGCCCTTATCAAGCTAGCA
Organism: Balaeniceps rex; assembly: GCA_013401315.1. Taxonomy (NCBI): domain Eukaryota; kingdom Metazoa; phylum Chordata; class Aves; order Pelecaniformes; family Balaenicipitidae; genus Balaeniceps; species Balaeniceps rex. Next base: position 13,856 of record VYZW01055943.1, read on the forward strand.
GGTGCCAGGACATTGCTTCTTACTCATACACTAATGTAATCAAAGTTAAAGTAGAACTAGCATGCATTTTCCAGTCAATATTTTTGGTCTGTACCTTCTGTGAAATAATTCCCATTTAATAAATTGATGCAAATCAAACCCAAGTTGCAAACCCAAGGAACGGGTCTGCACAGACAGGGTACAATCACTGAGCATGAGCAATTTCTGACCAGTCATTGCTGCAAGCCAGCCTGCACCTCCCCATTTGGAGCTACCTAAACTGAGGACAACACACAGATGTAAACATCACAAACTTGACAGCCAGAGGAGTTAAAGCTCTGTAAAGATTTCAACAGAAAAGCCCTGCCAGACAGTCACGCTTTCCCGATTTAACAAGAAACTCCAGGGGGGTTTGTTTCTATGGCTTATAGGAGTGTTCACATACAAGACTGCACCCGCAGTATTCTGGCCAGCTCTAGAACTTGCTCTGAACTCGATCTGAACTGTTATTTTCATAACCTGCATGGTCCACTGTTTGAAAGATTATAAAGTAAGTTGCAACTAATCAGTACAAACTATTTAATGGAAGCCCAAAGTTGAAGTCTCTGCATTTCTCAATGCCCGCTGTGCTCCCTGCAGCGTTACACAGCCGGCAAGAAGTGGTTTTAGGGAGGTGCTGAAACAAAACATACGGACCATGAGGAAGAAGCGACAAGAGTTGACACAAAGATAGGATTTTATAAATTAAACGACCTTTATTTGTAATTTGTCTTCAAAAGTCAAAAACATGACAAAGTAATTGCTCTGAAGCTTCTAACTGCTCCTTAATCATTTTATCAGAATTGCATGGAAGTGCACTTAGAGTAGTAGCAGAAATCTAGATTCCGGTCAATGGGTACCACCAAACTGCATTCTAGCCAGAACCCAGAAATCCCCATCCAACCACTAATACATTGTAATCTCTTTGCAGATCAAGCATTAAAAATAAGCAGCCCCAAACACAGTACTTTTTCCCGCAGTACCATGAGATTTCCGTGCCGCGCCCCCCCCAAGACTGAGCTTCCAGTCAGCAAGCAGATACTTAAGGACGAGTCTGTAATAGCCCATACCAAGTTGGGGAAAACATACTAAAACCAAGTTCAACTTAAACACGTTAGTGGTCTGGCTGGACACAAAGTTTAATCAAGAGGTTTTAGCTGGGGTGCATTTCATTGTTCTAAGGGTAAGGCTATGCTGCAGTCTGCAGAGTGCAATGATAGTAAGTTTACTGGTCAAATAAATTAATTAGTACTCAATTCTGTGGTGGTGCAGGTCTACTGCTCCAATTAAACATGCTTAAATTAGACTAGACATCTCAACACTACTGTGATTTACAATTCTGGTCAGGTGTCTTAGGTCATTAGATATCAGCATCTTGACTGTGCAGTTAATGAAAACGTTAAACTAAAAAGGAATCTCTAGAGTAGAAGTGTAGACTTGAATACAGAATATCCGTTTACCGTGTACTGGAATTGCCATCCTGCTTTCTGGGTTATATTTTATTTTTTCTTTGAAAGCTATACCTGCATACTATACATATAATATTATATGGAAAACAATCTAAGTACAGCTTCAGCTACTTTAGCAACATTTAAATGAAGAACAGGAATTCAAAATATCTGTTAAAATCTGTAATGCAGAAAGGCAGTGCTATGCAAGTGCTATGAGTTATTGGTAAGTTTTGCTACCAGCTTGCCTTGAGAGACGGAAAAACTAGGAATATATATGAAAGTTTTAGTTTAAATAGAAAGCAGAGGTATTGAAAAAGAAATTCTGAATTCCCCTATCAGCATAAGGCTTAAAATCACTAGAAAAAGTTTCAAAAACACCAATTTAATCATAAAGCCAGCAAATATGATTAATATTTGCTAAGACAGTGAAAAATGATGCATTTTAACTAAGACCAACGATAAAGTTTATTTTCCAGGCTAGAAATTATGGTCAAAGTATGGAAGAAAGTAATAATCATGCATAGAACTAAAATATTTTGAACTAGTTGCTTACACAGGTGCAAAGATTTGCTAAGAAAGTTTGTAGTTTGAAGACTCATACTGAAGACATGTTTTCCATACAGCTGAGAGGATGCATATAAGAATTTAAACACTGGGAAACATTATGACATCACAGGCATCATAGGTCACTTTACTAAGAGCTGGTCTGACAATTACTGTTAGCACCTAGAGGTCTCACTAAAGGAAAACAGAGCTACAAACACACCTCTCATACTATCATTTAAGATACCTAAATGAGATTGGGAAGAGATATTTATTCTAGTTCAGGCCATTCCATTTGGAATGGTTTTGTTTTCAGACAGTCAAATGAACACACCTCCAAAAGAAACCAAGAAACAGGCAAAGGAAAACAGATTTGTCTTCTCCATGTTCACCTACAATTAAGCTTTGTGTGAAGCAAGTAAGAAAATCAGGCTGACAGGGTTGAATGGCATAGACAGTGTTAACAAAAGACTGAGTGTTACAGAAATATCAGACCAGGATTTGAAACCAAGATAGGGATTAAAAAGTCTTCCGTATTTCTGGATGCCTGAGTTCATCTTGGGATGTACAGGGAGAAGTGCGAGGATGCCGGGCATTTCCCCCTCATGGAAGCTTGGGTTTACAGCTAATCTTCTAGTTGGTTCATTTATCCCGCAAAGAACGCATCAAAACCTGTGCCATCATATCATCTTCATCAGCATCATAATCCTATGAACAAAGGGTACAGAAATTCTTTTACTGCAACAGCCATGCTGGTTAATACAACACCAAATAAGAACAGAAAAAAAAGCTGTCTCTTCCTTTGACTTGCCAATAATCCAATTTCTCTCATGATACCATCTGCATGGATGAGATTTCACAGTAGCTGCTATGTAAAAAAGCTGTTTTTTAAGAGTCATCAGGCTGTATTCCAAGGGTGAGGAAACACATACCACAAAAGTATCATATGAAAAGCGATGTCGTCTTTGAAGGTGCTCCATGAAGTTAGCACTCCTGTAATTTGGATCTCCCCATGGCATTGAGGCACAAATTGGGCAAACCTTCAAGAAAAACCCAAAAAAGCCAATTAAGCTCCAATGGTTAAGTGCTTTAACATTTACAGTAGGAAGGGCTGGACAGAGACAGCATGGAAGACTGAAGTTCAAGGTTTGTGACAATCACTATTCTATATGCAAAGTGATGTCAATTAGTTTGCTGGGACATTTAATACAAAAGTCTCAGATAACTCTGAATTATTTTAATTCAAGTCTTAGACCTCTGAACTGGAATGGCTTACTTTGCTCTCTGCATTCTGAAAATCAGAATTGACTACAGCTGTTTGCCTTAGAAGATCTCGGCCTTTATTTCTCAGTAACAGAAAAGTTTCCTTGATGTCCTTTGCAAAGATCACTTCTCTCCAAGGGAAAAAAAGGAACTTTTTTCCTAAATAATTTGGAATTCAAAAAAAACTTCCCAGAAAAATGTAAGTTTCAAATTCAGTTCCAAGTTTTGCAATTCCTTTTACATCAGAGGGAGTATCAGCAGATAAAGATTACTAGAATGATACGCTATTTTTTGTGAGCATCTTTCCCAATGGTTTATAATATCTTCTTGCTGAAAACAGCAGAGGAGAAAAGTAAATGCCTGACCATCTTTTTGAAACTGTATCTTATTAAATTTATGTTTGTTTCTGTGCCTAATTAACGTTGAATGTTTGACATTTTTCAAATATGAAAGGAGGATGTGACCTAGCTGCAACAGGAATAGAGAATAGTCACCTCCAGAGAATGCACTGAAAACCAACAGAGTTATGTAAAAGTTAAATGCACGAACAGCATACCCACATTTGACTAACAGGAGTAATTACAAATATGTACTTAACTTCAAGAGTAAGTCTCTAATTCATTGTTTCAAAGGGATTTAAGACTAGACTTCATTGCAATTCTTGCACCAAGACTTTTTATTACCACTTGTTTTGCATCCATGCTGTGCAATGTTTTGCAGTGTTCAACTAGTCCTTCTTGATCAAAGTTTTTCTCGCTGCAATACGGACAAGGAAAGGTAAAGCGATTTGGGAAGTTCCTGGTTGGGGGTAGAAAAAGAGATTATTTATCATTCTAAGAAAGTTAAAAGTAAAAGTAAAAGCTTTAGGATTCAATACTTAAATGTTGTCTTACCAGCTCTTAAGAATACAAGTAATTTCAAGGAATAGTCTTATTTATGCAATTAAGACAAGCTAATTTTAAGAATCAGCTTTTTAATTCCCAACAATAGCTTAAGGAACTCTTAATATCATCCATATTTACACAGAATGAGAGATCTTCTATAAATGTTATAAATGCCATTTACCCTGTTGTTTTGTGGGTTTTTTGGTTTTTTTTTTTTTTTTTTTTTTAAAATTCACAAGGGACCCNCTTAAATGTTGTCTTACCAGCTCTTAAGAATACAAGTAATTTCAAGGAATAGTCTTATTTATGCAATTAAGACAAGCTAATTTTAAGAATCAGCTTTTTAATTCCCAACAATAGCTTAAGGAACTCTTAATATCATCCATATTTACACAGAATGAGAGATCTTCTATAAATGTTATAAATGCCATTTACCCTGTTGTTTTGTGGTTTTTTTGTTTTTTTTTTTTTTTTTTTTTTTTAAAATGCACAGGGTACCACCCAGTATGCTACAATGCAGATGAGTGCACTGCAATCAATTCTGACTTCCCTCCATTATAAGTTACTACAATCAAGAGACAGAAAGATAAAGTTTTTACTTAAAAAACAGCTACTTTTACCGAGTACCCTGATCTTTAAGATGTCTAGTGCATGGACTACATAGAAAGCAGAACAGCTTGCCTGGGCACAGTCAGATGCAGGATTAAGGCTTAGTTTTTAACAATGTGAAAGGATTACAACAATTAATACCCAAACTGAGCAAAGAGGTAAAGTCTGCTTTTACTCCAAAATTCTACAGCTTGCACGAAGCCCTGTTAATGCAGTTAAATTTTTTAAAGATAAAAGGACTTTTCTCAGAAAAATCAAAATTGAGATTTTATAATGATTGATCAGTAACAGCCCTGGTTTTGTGACCAAAAAAAGACAAGTATTTCCAGAGAAGAGCTAGTTACCTGGTGTTGTGAAGTGGTTCTTTAGTTACAGCTTTCACACCTTCCATTATATAATTCTGGTACTTTGAACAAGAAGCTGCATGGCTACGCATCTTTGAGAGATACATCTGTGCAGACAACAATTGCATAGCGAGGTTAAATTAAACTACTTGCAGTTACCTCTGCACTTTTAAGTGGAAGTAGTAAACATGTAAAACAAAGCAGCTTTCTGCAGACAGTGATAAAGCAGGAAAATCCAAACACTTCAGCTGGTGAGGCTGAAAGCTTTGAGATTATAGATTAGTTAACCTGTAACTTTGTTGCCTGTAATATTTTACAAATACACACTGTTCAGGACAGCTCACTTTTCTTAACCTATACTAGTATAAAAAAAAAAAAAGCTTCATATAAAGCCAGTTTACCTGGTCAATGAGAACAGACAGCGTATGGAAAATAATTCGGCTTTTAGTACAGATCTTGGTGTAGATTGATTGCTAATTTTTCAGTCCCATTAATGAAAATTCAAATTTACGATAAGGCAATCTGTAATTCAAGGCACTACAGTTTTCTATCAGCTGGAATGAAGACACTACCCAGAAACAGAAAGTGAAATTAACTGAACTGTCACCCTCACCTTAGTGTGTCTAATTATCCTTTTCTTGTTGTTTTGCCATCTGCTTTTCTTATACATTCAATTAACACTAAGAAGCCCAACTTTACAAAGAGAAAGGAAATGACAGGACGGATGCCATACAGGTATTCAACACACAGGACACTAACAAACAATAAGTCTATGGAATATACCACCCATAGAAGACAACTTTGACTTGTAACTATTTCAAACTAAATGAATAAATTTCTGTTTGACAGCCAAAGAGATATACTACCTAAAACCTATATCCACTGTTTCATTACAACATTCCTCCCACAGAGACATGCTCACAGAATCAACTTCAGAAACAATATTTTACTATAATTTTGAAGTGAATATCTTTCCTTTGAAATTAACTTCCTGAAGAGGTAACAATAAAGAACTGTGGAAAGAATGTCAACGTTTGGGTGCTGCCTATATAAAATATCTTTAGCACTTATCTGAACAAACATTTTGACCTAATTCTGCAGGAAGCTGAAGAACAAGCACTTTATTTCCCTCTAAGCAGTACAGCCAAGCAGGCACACCTCATGCACTTAACTTCTAAATACTTTCATACTTTTTTATTGCAGCCATTGCACGTGGTTTCTGTCATTTCAATTTGCTTTTCCAAGTCCAGAGCTCTGCTACCAGGTGACAGGGTACTGCGGCAGACACCACAAACTGGTTTTTTCGGCTTAAGACATTCCTGCAGGCACAGAGTGCAGAAGCTAGGGTGGGAGAAAAACAGTAGGTGGTGAGAACAGCCCTCCTGGACATGCAGCATAAATATCCAGAGCCCTTCCATGTCTTCTGCCCTAAGCGATAATGGAGTCTGAAGAAATGATCTCTAATAAACCAGCAGCCTGTTGACATTTGTGCATGAAGGGAGAAATAGGATTCTAGTTCCTTATGCTCAGTGTGATTAGCTTTTAGACTGTGCTCTACTCCCTCGGCTTCCATATCTTTCAGGAGAGAAAGCAATCGAAAGTGAAAGAACGTTAGCTTTTTTCCCTGCTGTTTTTTTTTTTTTTTTTAAGGAAGCCCCAGGCCACCCATAAGACGCTGCTGAAGAGCAGAGCTGCCTGCGGAGCCCCTTTATCCTCACGCAGCGCTGCTTCACCCTACGGAGATCACCCCATCTCCCCCCACGGGATCCAGCCCCCGCCGCGCAGGCGGCGGCCTTGCCCATCTCGGCCCGCCGGGGACCGGCCTGCTCCCGAGGAAGCGAAAGGTGAGGGCGAAGGGCAACCGAGCCGCGGCTCCGTCCTAAAGCCTCAGCCCGCAGCCGAGGAAGGCGCCTGCGGGCCCAGCCCCAGCTCCCCTCCCGCCGAGGGCTGAGAGGGCCCCAAACCGCCACCGCAGGCCCCCGCGCCGCGCCGCCGGCAGCCGCTCACACGTGTCCGCAGGGCACGCGCACCGGGCTCTCGTACACCTCCAGGCACACTGGGCAGGTGAAACGCGACAGCGGATCGTGTCGCCGCTCCGGGGAGCGGGAGAAGCCGCCATCGCCGCCGCCGCCGGCCACCGCCATCTTCCCGCCGCCGCGCCCCGCCCCGCCAGCCAACCGGGGAGCGGCCCGTGCGCAGGCGTAGTACCGCCCCCTGTAGCCGAGACACCGCCCCTCTAGAGGCGTGGCCATGCTTGATGGGCGTGCCCCACCGCCCGGGGCGTGGCCCGAAGCGACCCCGCCCCCAGCGGGACCGGGGAGGGCGGGCAGCCCTTCTGCCCGGCGCACGGGACGGGAAACGAGCGGTGCCGGCAGCAGCCCAGCGCCACGGCGGAAAAGCCGCGGACGGCGGCGGGAGGGCGGGCGTCCCGCTGCGGGCTCACAGCCGAGCCCGCCCCCACCGCTGGGAGCGCGCGCCGCCGAGCAGCGGGACGCGGCAGCGCTGCCGCCTCCCTTTGCCGTTGCGGCCGCCCTGGCTCTGGGATAACCACTGACCTGCCGGGGGAGGGGCAGCGCAGCTCTTTGCGACTCCCAAGCCGAGGCAATACAAAAGCTATTTATAAAGGCACAGCGATTCGACAGTCGATCGTTGTTGCGGTCACGGCATGGTCTCATCCCACAGAAATTAACCAGCCGCTTCATTTCCCGGTTGCGCTCCTTCTGCCTGCCGCCTCAGCCTGGGAAAAGC
>VYZW01055943.1:27243-81732 GCA_013401315.1 Balaeniceps rex
AAAATTAACCTTATGTTCCAGCACATAAATAAGTGGTGTTTCATTCACAGCCTTCTTATATTAACAATAATTTAGTTAAATGAATGTTTGATTTTATATTTTTCTATTTTTTGTATTGTTTTTCACACTGTACCATAACCTGACATGCTCTTTTCTGACTCCTTGTGAGCAAGACTATCCAACTTTATTTACCAGGCATTAAGTTTAAAACAAGACAACCCAAAGATTAATGAGATTACAGTAAAAGAATGGAAAGTTGAGGCTGTCAGAAGACTTAGAAGAGCATTTAGAAGGTGTCAGCAAGGAATGCAGGAATAAAGATCTATTACATAATTGTATTAAACAGAAACCTCACCGAGTCATGGGTATATCTCTGGTGCTATGGAAACTGTTTTCTGGGTAGTCATAGAATCAGTGCACTGAAGTGATTTAAATCAACAGGGAGGACATTATGCTAATCAGGATTTCAATTTGAATGAAAACTCTCCTACTTTGAATTTGCTTCATGCGGAATTTCAATTCACTGAACAGGAGGGATGCAGAAGTGGAGTTCATCTTGCCCCGGGAGTTGCATGTGTTCACTGTCGTTATTATTCTATTTAATTATATAGTATCTGTCATTGAATTATCTGAACATCTAGTCCACGACTGAATTTGTAACCTAGTTTTCCTTTTATTTTCCCCCCACCCCCCTTAGACCTACACTGGACCCTTTGTTTATTATGTAAAGTCTGCTCTAACTGAAGATGATGTAAGGCAGATTTTGAACTACATGGGCTATGTCCAAGAACTGGGAACAATGTATAAGCTCAAAGAGCAGGTCGATGCCATTCAAGTGAAAATGGTTTCGTTTGAACTCTTTTTGGCCAAAGTGGAATGTGAGCAGCTTCTTGAAATTCACTTGCAAGTGAAGGATAAAGGTTATTCAGAGATTGATGTCATAAATGAAAGAAAAAATAGCAATGAAGATGTTAGAGGCTGCTCAGAAGCCATGAAACGGCGTGCAGAGTGCAAAGAAAACTTAAACACTTCCATGGCACGAATGGTACTCCAGAAATCAGCGAGTGAACGGGCCTCTAAAGATTATTTCAAGCCAAAGGTGAGCAAGCCTTCTAAATCAGTGGACACATATGATAATTATTGGGAAAGCAAGAAACCACCTTTGATGAGCTCACTGAGTCTCAGGAAAGAACCAATTTTAGTTGATGCGGAAGACGACATTAAAGATGAAATTATCCGTCCGTCACCCTCTCTTCTGACAATGTCAAGCTCCCCACACGGGTGTTCAGATGAATTCTTGCCAACTTCATCTCATCACAATGGCATGCTAAGAACAAATGTCCCCTACAGCTCCTATTTTTCTGCTCAAGAGGACTTAGATTTATATACTGATCCCGATTCTAGAAGTATGTTAAATTTTAAAAGACAGGAAGCTATTAAGCCTGATGTATGGCTGTTAAGAAATGATGCCAACCCTGTTTACCACAAACGCACCCACCTAGCCAAAGAGACAGCTTCCCTCAAGTGCCAAAACTGTGGTGTACCTTGTGGCACTTCTGTTTGCCAAAAGTGTGACAATCTGTTCAACTCTAGGCAGGAATATCCAGCAGTGAAACAGAGCACCTATTCAATCAAACCACTTCCAAATGATGGCTTGTCTCCTGTGTCTGCTTTAAGGGAGAAATCTCAGTACACATCACAGACTCAGAGTCAAGAGAGAGCTGCTCAATTCAGTTCAAAATCCAAACCTTCAGGCACCTCGCGCTGCGGCTTTTGTAACCGATCTGGAGCTGCAAACACTTGCACGTTTTGCTCAAAAGTCTCGTGTGACACTTGCCTCAATGCTTACTACTACGATCCCTGCTGTAGAAAAAGTGAGCTTCACAGATTCATGCCTAACAATCAGTTAAACTATAAATCATCCCAGCTGTCCCATATAGTTTATAGATAGACTTGATTAGTCTGTTTTGGAGGGGAAGGAAAGGGGGAGGGGAAAGGGCTATCCTAACTAATGTACTGACTCCACTGATAGGAAAATACACTGACCTCTTAGAAAAATGACGTGTCCAAATATTTGGAACCATGGTTCGGTGATCAGGTGCCAGTTCTTGATTTTTGTGGCTTCACAGATGCTGCAGATACATTAGATTTCATGCTGCTATAATTTAGGTAACTCCTAAATGATCATTACTTTTCAATTTAAATGGGGAGAAGAGCACATTTTTCTTTAAAACTTGGCAGCTGTTGCATTTTAGAAAAGTGACGTCACACCTTTCTATTACATTGCAGTCATCTCCTTGCCCAAATAAAACCATGCAAGGCTTGAAAATAAAATCTAAAAATTAAGATTCTCATTTTCTGTGAGTGATGAAGCTACTGCCGGTTTTCGATAAAGTATGACTTTAAAATGTGCAACAAATATGTGAATGGCTTGTTTTGCCAACAAGGACTATTTTTTGAAGCGTGTCTGCATTTCTTGATCTCCAAAATGCAAACACCACGGCATCTCTTCCTTTCGTCTTTATGTTTCTTCCTTCTCCCCTTATCTCCCAGTTGTTTATCTCGAGCTTATATAATCTGAATCTGGACAATACGTGCTTTATTTTCTGGTGTTGCCAATATCATCCTACTGGTTTTTACTGTATGGTATTTTAAAAAGGTGAACCTGTATTCATGTCACTTAAATTACGCCTAGAGTGTTGTCCTTCCAGATGAGTACTAATTTTCTTTACTTTCTGTTGCACATGTATTAAGTACTGTTCTTTGTACTGTAAATAGGTAATTTGGAAACAGTTTATTTTTAATAAATATTTAATATGTTGAGTTCTTAAAAGTGGTAAAATCATTATAACTATGAAGTCTCTCTGGGTTGTTTGTTCAGGTGACTTTTTGTTTTTCCTTGTACTGTATTTCATAGCTTATTATAGTCACTGTGGCAGACTGATGTTCTTGGCTCTGATCAATTTTTGGTTTTTAATCTGACATTCTTTTCCCTCTGATAAGGCTACGACTAGTCTAAGTGGAGTCTTGTCTAAGAATTGCAGGATTTTGGTTCCCAGTGCACGCTTTTCCTTTGTGGTTATGGAAATTGTAAGTATAAATGTTATGCTTGCTTCCAAATTCACTGCAAAGTCTGTAGTGTAGTCCAGCAAGTAAAGCACTGGCCTGGTTAAAAATCAGAGCTCATTTGTGACTCCTGTTAAAGTAAACCCATCAGTTATGGATGTGAATCAGATAATAATATTTATCTGTATTACTGTAGCACATAGGAACCCTAGCCGAGAACCAGGACTCTGTTGTGCTAGGCTCTGTACAGTTTGACCCCCAAACAACATGTGTTTATGAATAGGCTTTAGTTTTTTATTAAAAGGAAATCCACAAGAATCCTTCTAACTTCCTTATTCCAACTAGCTAGTTAGAACAAAGTATCAGGCAACCTAATCTGATGTGCAGAATTAAATGTGTTTAAAATATCTGTAAAGAACTCTAGCTGAGATGTAAACTATGTAGTCCACTTTGCACTAAAATTATTCACTTAGGGGTTTTTTAAACACTGTTAGAGTCTAGGCTTCTAAACTTAAATGTCCATTGATCCCTGTGTGACAGAAACATGCATGAATGATCGTTGGTTTGTCATTTGTTTGGGGGGGGGGAGGGCTTGAGGTAGGTAGAGGGGGAAACTATATAGGCTAACGTTGTAAATAACTGAAATAATTTTAGCCATAAATGGGTGTCAGAAGTATTATGGAAACAAGATGAAACCCGAGTCCTACAGAGGGCTGAGAACAATAAGTTACTGTACAGTTTGCACTAAGAAACAAAGTGAATGGTGTGTGTTTAGCAATCAGGGAAATTTCTGAATCAAGTGACTGCAACTGAACATGATGTTATAGGCAAGTATTGCCTTGCTGACCCTGAAGGTTGGGGTGAATATTGTNGATACATTATGTATATAGTGAAGAATTTAAAAACAATTTTACTATTAAAACACAGTCTAAGGGTGGTTTTAATTTCGGTGATTATTTTGTTTTTGTTCATTTTCTGAAGTGTCATGCCTGTTTGGCTGCTATACAGTGTATCTTCTAGTTCACTAGTTCAATTTCCGTATGGCTACTCACACTACAGTGAATAACTAAAACTGTGATGCCACGTAATTTTTACGGTGAACATAGCAGGGACTATACTTGCTTTGAAAAAGAAAAGTCCTGTGTATATATGTCATGGATTACTGTAGTACAAAACTGTGTTGAATTGAAGTGATACCATGCTCTATTTTTGTGTATCTTACTGTATGAGGTTGCTGTGATTGATGCAGTAAAATATATGCTAATTTAAAATGCAGGTGTTTTGCATCTGATTTGTTTAAATTAATTTATGTTTTGAAGGAATTTAAAAATAAAGAAGCCTTTAAGAAAAGGCTTAACTCTTTTCTTAAAGTTGAGTGCATGTAGCTGTCTGTTTCACAACTGCGTTTTGCATGCAGAAATGAGTTGGTGCACAAAGGTAATCTTGGGGGCAAAATGGGCAAGTGTGTATGTATCATGAGCCTCAGCTCTGTGAAATTGGGTGTACTGCCTGCAGAATGCAGAGCTTTTTTAAAAACGTTTATTTTCAAGTCTTAGCAGCATGACTCAGTTTGTTCCCTAAGAGCATGTAAGCCAATATGTCAGCAATCTGCAGCAGACAGACTAACGCGGGGTAGAGAGCAGGTTTCCTGTGCGATGTGAAGCTAACCTACATTGATTTCCAGCCTTGACTCTTGATGTCATATGCACTTTTTCTAACTAGCTTCCTGACGTAAGCTGCATCTCGCAGAAGATGTGTGATACTACTGATGTACTTTTTGGCACTTGAGTTAGGCCTTCTGGCTCCTTTTTCATCCTGCTGGCTCTGGAGCAGGATAGTTTCTCAAGTTCCAAACTAGATTTTTTTTTTTTTTCCGTTTGTTCTTTCTTTAAAGCATGTCAGGTGAATGCTTAAATGCCTGAAGTACCATTTCTACAGGTCCTCTAATCTTACAATCTCTTGAGGTTACTGGAAGTATCAGGGATGATTATAAAAATCAGGCTCAAGGTAACTAAAATATTCTTGCAGGAAATCTTACCTTACATCGCTATGCTTCTTGTGCTGATGTATTTCCAGTGCATATAAAACAAGACTTTATGCTGTCTTACTGTCTGACATTTCTGATTACAGACCTATATGTGTGTCTGAGGTGTCTTTTGCTGTCAACAGAAGTTTAAAGGTTCAATACCCTGTCAAGTAGGTTAGATTTGACAGTTTGAACCGACAGCTCCTTAGATTTATTTTTTCTGGAAGATGACTGTGGATTACAAGCATTTAGCACATGTTGCTAATTATGCTGCAGAATCTTTTTAGGGGAAAAGATTCACCTTTCCAGTATTTGTTTAGAAACAGGAGCTAATCTGAGTATTGTGATAATTGATAATGTTGCCAGAGTGACTGAGAGAAAAGCAGGAGGTGACTGCAAGTTAAGGTAACATCTTTATGTACCTGTTTTGGCTCTAATTTAGTTACTTCTCTGAAATCTGTGGGAGTTAATTAGGCCTTTTAGCATGGCCATTATTGTGGTATCTAAGCAGCAACTGAGTTGGGCTACAAATGTTCCTGACTGTTATTTGTGAAGGATGTTCCATGCTTCCTTCTGAAAATCAGGGGATGTGGTCGTGTTTGTCTAAAGATTGTAAGTATATAAATGGCTTAGAGCTCTTGTATAAAATTAAGTATAATTGGACATTGCAGTTACTTTTAATGATCAACTGTAGAAGAAAAGTAATATTCCCCTAGAAAATATTTTCTGTAACTTGTCTTGCCAGTCTGAAAATGTAGGGGCAGGGAATAAGTAAGTAGCTTTCTGGTTTTGTACTCCTACACCCCTGCTGTGAAAAACAAACTCTGAGGGCAACCTTTTGCATTGAGCTACCATATGAAAATGAACAGACTGGTACATCAGATCTTCTTACCCAATGCCTAGAGGAAGGCAAAAGGTTAAAGTATGTGATATGGCAGCAGCTCTTTTAAGTCTAAAATCCTGCAGGCATGCCACATAATTGAAGCTCTTCCATCTGAGGAGAGGTGTAGGAGAGCCAGAGATCAGCTGCTTTGTTTGACAGGCTTGCTGTACAGATTTCAATGTGCTAATGTGTGGAAAGCAAGGCTGTTCCTTACAGCATTGAAAGCTCTCTGCATTGAAAATATCTTAGCATATTTTATACTGTGTAATGGGTCCTTGGTTCAGACCGGAATCTAGAGCCCTGCGACAAGGTAGCCCGTGTAGCACTGGAGGTAGAGGGTGTGCTGATGGGCAGCTGCCTGTAGCCAGACTCCGTGCCAGAGTCAGGAAGGGTGATTGTAATACCAGGCTGTCCATGTAGAGCTGTGGGGATAATTGACCTGTAACCAGGAATTTACGGCACACAGCAGTGCCCAAAGTGGAGCAGTCCTTATGGTTCCTTATTTTTCCCCTCCTGCACTGCTTTTGCTGCTTTCCTAGTGTGAGACAGGCTATGGGGGCTCTGGCATTGCTACGAGTTGCTGCTTTTTTGGGAACAGCTGCTTTGCTGCTCTGACCTCTGCAAAAGAAAGGATCTTATCTCCTTAGGAGTCCCTGCAAGCAGGGGGAACACTGCCTTGCTCAGGGACAGTGGGGTGCTGCCAGTTGGTTTCTGCCATTTTGTAAGGCAGAGTTGCTCCAAGCTTTTTCAAATGCAGGCAAAACAGTTCCCCCATCTGGGCCATGCTGCCACAGAGGCCTTCCCAGAGAGCTGGGTTTGCTGTTTCCTTACGCTGAGGAACAGCAGGTTCAGAGGCTATGACTACTGCTGGTCCACCATTACCATCAGCTGCCCCTACTCCCGATCCTCTCTCAGCTAGCAGCAGCAGGTCTGGCCTTCCACAGCGGTTAACAGAGGCAAAGGGGCTATGAAAATCTTCCTGACACCCAGCAGCTAACTATATTGCCTGTGCTCAAAGCCAGGCATGGACTTCCACTGAACTTGGAAAGGCTTTGTGCAGAAAAGAGGTGGGCAGGTGGAAATGTTCCAGATAAAATTGAAACAACCTGCTCTGATTTCCCCCACCACCACCCTTAGCATCAAGAACAAATTTCTCTTCCAGCATTCAGAATCTGGGAGACACTGAAGTCATGTTGCAGGGAACTTCAGATGAGGTTAGAGATTGTTTTAATTACTGTTGTTTCTTATTGGTGGGATTCTTTCTTGGTACTGCAGACCCTGAGGGTAAGTGATGGTGGTCCTGGTACTTCTGTTCAGGCTGGGCTCTATCATAGCAATTCCTGCTTTGAGATGAGGATGTGAAATAACTTCCAACTTGGGGGATACCACCCATTTGCTTTTCCTCTATTATACTGGGCTTTTAGTTAATTCTGCATTGTGCAGTTCACTGCATTGAAGACAATGTCAAAGCTCCAAGTATCTTTAATGCAGGATCAGACCTGCAGTGTGCGGCTGACAACTTGCATGTGGCAGCTGCTTCTGCTGTTGTGGGTGTGGGGCTGTCATGCTTCCTGCTTTAGAAATCATTCTCATGATAGTCATACTGTTCTGAGATTTTTTTTCATCATCAACCTGCTTTAAAAAAAGAAAAAAAAAAATCAACCCACAACTGTTCATCAACTCCTTAGTGAAAAATGTTGCTTTCCCCCAGAGTAAGTAAAATCTGTTTTGTAGCTTTGTGTGTAGCATGCTCTAATTTAACTGCCTCACCTGCATTTTTCACAGACCAGCTTTCTAAAGCATGGCCAGTACCAGTGAACTGTCTTCACCTAAGCAGAGATCTCTGCATGTCTCTCCACCACCACACATGTGTAAACTCTGCTCTGCACTTTGCCTTCCAGTTAGGAAAGACTGAACTTCTGTAGTGACCCAGTTGTGGATCCTTGCCAGTGGCATGTGTAAACCCAAACCCTAATAAATGAACTGTTAATCAAAATAGATGCTACCAACCAGCCAGTGTAAAAAGGAACAGCCTGTTTACATGTCTTAGTGCACTTATGCTAAGTAGTATATTCATGGTGAACCTCTCCACAAGGCAGCTCTGTGATGGAGAGGAGATGCCTCTTCATCTCCTGTGTGGTCTGCTGTGTGTGTCCCTTGCACCACCAGGAGCAGTGGGTGTGCATGTGGTCCCACAGCGGGGCCACAGGAGCTGGTAGAAGCTCACTGACTAATAACAAGAATCTGTGTGGTCCCTTAAAGGGTACAGAGGAACGCTGTTAGACACCTACGTTAGCACAGGGTTGGAGGATCTTCTGAAGAGCTGAGTCCTGGCATGAAGATTCCCTCTGTGTTCCTAGGTGGAGCATGGCTGGGTGGGAATGCTGAACACAACCCCTGGAAAGAGCTGAGTAACTGTTCCTTGGCAGTTCCTGACGCTAGAAGCCAGCGCAGACACCTGACAGCACTTTGCCGGCTTGGTCGGGACGTGTAGGCGGGGTTGTCTAACTCTGAAGTGATGGGGTTTTTGTTTGGCTAGGTTTTTTGGACATATTCTCCATTACAGCCAAGCATGCAGTGGAGCCTGTAATTGGAGAGGGAGACATGGAGAGGGTTGTGTTGTAACCCCAAAGGGATGGTGGAGGGAATTGTCAGAGTGCCACTGGCAGCTCTCTCCGTGCCTGGCAGCGCCGGTGCTTGGGTGTGCCCAGGGAGGAGGGTGGCTGTACGGATTTACTGGCCGCAGCTAGCGTGGGTTGACTCAGTGGCAGAAGCAGAAGGGGACAAGGATGCCATCTGCCACATCACCTGTTCAAAACCTGTTTCCTCAGGCTGCATTGCTGGGGTTAGCAATAAGCCTTTCTGTCTGGAGGGATCAGCTCAGCACTGCTGTGAAACACCTTCCCAGGAACTCGGTTTCCCTTGGAAAGAGCTGGTGGAGGTGACTCATTTATCAGTTTTGGGATGTGCACGGAGGGGAGAATGCCGTTTCCATATCTTTTTACTTTATGCTTGGTTCCTGGCCCTAAAAATGCAAACCTGTTCTAGCATCTTTTCACGCAGTATTAAATGAGAAGATGTATTCTTATAGCTGTAACAGGCCTGTTTTATAAGCTGGCTTTGGGCCACCTCAGCAGAAATCAGTGGGCTGTATGCATATGCTCTGCCTCTCCTTTTTCGGGGAGAGTGGGGAGAGGGGCTTTATTCCCCACGCTCCGCCTCTCACTCTGGGAGAAGTAAAGCCCCTCTTAGGGCAGCTACTGTTATGTCTTTTGCTATGATTAAATTCTCTTATTCTCCAGACCTTCATGACAGAAGTTCCTCTGATACTCCTAATGCTAGGAAGGGGAATGAGCATGTGTGTGCATATTCTACTCTGCTTTGCTGCGAAGTCATGTGAAATAGCTATAGATGGCACTCTGGTATTGGTTACTGCTGGTGCCTTGCCGTTTTTGTGCTGAGAGGACAGAGCACAGTGAGACTCTGTCGTGGGAGAGTCAGATCAATTTGGCCAGCTTCTGAGAGAAGATTTATGGGTAGCTCCTGCAGTGAACACACGGTGTGAGCAAGGCTATCGTTAAGGGTAGGAAGGGTAGAAATTAAGCTTAAGGAATAAGATGAAGCCTAGTGGCAGAACAGCATCGTATTATAGGAATACTGTTTCCTGCTATACAGATTTTTATAGACAGTGCTTCCGTGTCGATGATCTGGCATTTTGGGTCTTCTGTTGATAAGGATTTAAGGAAACTTTGTACCTCATTTAAGGGGATGTTTTATTCAGTGTCTGCCCAGGCTTTCTACGCCCTAAGAACTGGTGCTGGAGGCTGTGGTGCCCTGCAGTACCAAAGGGACGGGCTGCAGTGCCTGTGCTGCTCAGGGCTTTGACTGTCTTGGTGCTGCTCCGGGACAGAACTGGGGAGGTGTTAGTGGAGCAGAGGATGCTGTTAGGCTCTGTCTCCCACTCCTCGGTCTCCAGTGGAGAATTTTAGCCTGAGAGCACAAACCCTCTTCATGTAAATCAGTAACAGAATAAGATTTAGAATGAGTGAGTACTTGAGGGTAGAAGAGGGTATTTGCTCTGTGTGTGGCCCTTGTCCTACCGGGGAAGGTCTTACATCTTCAGAGTTTGTACGAACTTGAAAGGTGCTTTATGTGCACAGTCAGTCTCAGGGATCCCTTTCTTTCCCTTTCTTACTCCTGCATTTCAATATTCAGGTAGAGCAGCACTGATTAATTTGAAATGCATTCTCTACTCCACAGATCACTGCCAGGCTGTGTGAAAAGTCTGCCATGGCTAGGTTTTCAAAACTGCCGTTCGCTTTTAGTGACTTCTGCCTGTTTCAGGAATCAAAGTCTGATTCACTTTCCATTGCAACTCGTAAAAGTCTTGGACTATTTAGAGACATATCAAAAATTAAAAGAATCTCTTCTGGCAGCATCGAAGCCTGTGGTATTTGAATCTTTGATATGAAGATTTCTCCTGCTTGGAGAACAGTTCATTTTAATGCTGTGAAATAGAGCGTGATAACTGTGCTGCTGTATATACTACAGTGAGCATTATGTGCTGCTTAATAAAATGATGCTCCTGAAATCCAAGAACTTCCTTTCATGATGAGAGGGAAGGTGCAGTATTCAGATACTAGAAACTCACACCTAAAACTTTTGGCACGAATTTGTCTTTAGTGTACTTCTGCTGCCTGCAGCTGGAGTTAAATTCTTTCCTGGTTCAGTGCTCACTGCTTAGAATACAGCCTGTTAAATGTTGCAGTGGTCTGGGTGCCTTTGGAACCTAGCGTCTGCCTGGTCCTGCTCTGCAGGGAATTTGGTAAGCAGAAGCAGGGCTGAGACACAAAGACATGGTGTGTAGCCATCGTTCTACATCGTTTAGCTGCAGTACAACGGAAAGCTGAGGAAGAAAACAACATGTTTTCCGTAAAGTCATTTTTGAGATGTGTTAAAACACTGTGAGGTCTATAAACAAGATTTGGGGGAAGGAAGGATGAGAGATCCTAGGAAGCAACGTATAGGTGCAGAAGTGCAAAACCTACAGGACTTTGCCACCAAGAACTCTACCTGCTAGGAATGATCAAAACCAAATGTTCCTTGTTGTAGTACAAGCCTAGGGTATAATCACTGTATTTCATTTTTTGGCTGTTCCTGAGTTTGTAGTCTCAGGGCAGGTTGTAGGCATCTTCTGGTACTTTTGAGTGCTTGATTTAAAAGTCCTCTTTTTCCTTTCATTGTACTTCCTACTTCTTTTCAACAGGCTCAAAGCCTGTTGGCAAAATGACTTTTACTGAGCTCAAGGAGTATGCTCACATGTCTTGGGAGTGAATGTAGGTTTGACACTGATTTGATTCTGCTTTTTCTGCCTGCAGCTTATCACTCAAGCTCTCCAATGAAGGACTTTATTTCCTCAGTCAAATATTTTCCATATGACTAGATAATAGCTAGAGGCAGTGATTTTTCTGTCAGTGCTCAGCACTGGATTTTCTGTTCAGAAATCGTATGGCCATCTGAAAAGTAGTCTTAAAAACAAGCACTGCATTTGTTCAGAGTGACAGGATAAAATGAAGTGACGGGGTATTTTTATTTCCACGGCACTTAAAATTTGTCTTTTTTTCCCCAACAAAGCTTGAAGTCACAGGGAGGTTCATTCATTGTCAGCAGACACCTTCCCTGTCAAACTGAAAGTCATGTCCCAGTTTCTCCATTTGTACTCCCTGGAACGTGGTGCTTGTGAAAAGCTCAGCTGCTGGGGATGTGCAGATTTCACCCACCTCCCCGATGGGCTGTAGCTGAAAAGTTTTTTCCCTGATGCACTAATGTCATGACAGCCGGCAGCTTTGCCCCAGAAGCAGCTTTGTGAAGGGGAGCCTGATTTCCAGTTCTGTTCAGTCAACAGCTCTCCCATCGCCAGCAAACAAAGAGGTTTTTAAGTGGGTTTGTGATTAGGGAAAATTGTCTGCTAGAAACCTGATTGAGACACTGAACTAGCTTATGCACCAGTTGCCAAGGCACTGTCTTTTAATCATGACTGACACAGTTTTATGTTGAAAACAAAGCCTGGCACCATAATCTTTGTGCTGGTTTTATGCTGGTAGAGGACCACTGATTACAATGTGGTTAAACCTGATCTGTACAACAGGGAGAGGAACTGAGGGTACAGAATTAATACTAGATAAAACCGCAGGTGTGAAAGGCTCATTAAAAACTACCAAGCCATGGAGTAAAGAAATGTGGGAAAGAAATTACACCAGTGCCAAGGAGCAGTATGAGTAGGAAGATAAGGGGAGAAAGTTATTGGCCTGACAGTCCTTCAGTGAGGAGGAGAAAAAATTGGCTTAAAAATTGAGCCTGATAACGAAGTGGTATCTAGTGACTACGTGCAAAAGTGACTTTCCCTTGAAATACTAGTTTTATATTCTAATGCAGAAAAGCTAGGTAGTAGCAAAGGAAGTTGATAGGTTTCAAAGGGAATGTTAATTAGGAACAATTTGAAAGTCCAGCCAAAGATCTATTTAAATTGGTGCATTTCTAATGGAAATTAATCTGCCATGTGTTTTCCTAAAATAAAATAACTTTGTAAGATACTAAGTCTGTATGTATTCAAAGTAGACTTTGAACATTAGAAAAGAATAAAACAAAAATTAAAGGAATTCACTCCAGAGTGTGAAATGGCCGGTCTGCACTGCTGCCTGGTGTGGGGCTGGGTGGCTTCGTCTGTGCCGGAGAGCCCGGCGTGCAGCCCTGCCCAGCAGTGCTGCTCTCGGGGCCAGGGAACGCACAGAGCTAGGAAGCACACTGCAGGGGTCGATGCAAGTTCTCACCACTTTCCACAATGTTTTGAGCAACAAGATACTGATTCTTTTGTAGCTTGTTAAGATATGACTTAGCACAAGCTGTATGCTAAGGAGAATAGTACCTTTGCCGTGTTTTTGTCAAACTGGTAGCTAACTTTCAGTTCTTGTGGGAGGAGCAGGTAGGCCTGGGAAGAACACAAGTACGTGGCTTTCAAAGAACAGAGGAGATGGTATTTGGGACATCTGTGTGTGATATGGGGCTGGGAAGGAAGGAGATTGAACAATAACCAGTTTTCTGGTTACATGTTTGCCCCTCTCTTTGATTTCATGTTACAAACCTTTGTCAGCTGCTATATGTTGTTCCTTTGGTGTCACTTAGAGCTGTGTTTGATTTATGCCAGTTGAGAATCTAGTCCATAATTCCTAAGGATGAAGCCTTATTCACCACTACAGAGGTTATATTTCTTGTCAGGTCATTTCACACATGTGGAGCCTTGTACAAAACCACAGCACACAGATCTCCATGCACTTCCATTTGCATATGTTGGAACATCCTTGATTTGTCATACGGCCATGCAGCATTTGCAAACTGAAGCATGATGTACAGCATCCTTGTGCAACTGAGACCCATGCTCCCTTGGTGACCTCTGGAAGAGCTAAAAGTATTGAGAAAATCACCCTTTGGAGTTGTTAATGAAAGAGAGAAACAAAGTGACAGACCTAAGAAGATTTTAAAATACTAAATTTTTCCTTTCTTGGACCAAACCCAAATTCTTGGCACCAGTGGACCTTAGTGTTAGTAGGATTCTGCTCCTGTGTGTGCATGTGGTGAAGGCCACGAGGCATGCACTGGTCTGCCAGTGCTGGGTGCACCAGTTCCATGAGGCACGCACTGGTCTGCCAGTGCTGGGTGCACCAGTTCCACTTTGCAATGCAAATGTGAGACATGGTGAATGTTAATGGATCTGTCTGCACGCTTGCAGCGATTTTTGCAGAAAAATGAGACTTATAGGCCTAATGCATTCAATGCATCGTAGGAGCCTAAAGGCGTGCCAATCTTTTCAGTTTTGTTGGGAAAAGCAGGCAGGTACGTGGCATAAAGGAGATGCCGCAGTTGAAGGACACAAGGAATGGCTGAGCTAGAATGTGCTCTTTGATCTCAGCACATCTGTTCCCTTTGAGATAACTTCATGAAACACATAGGCCCTTTGCACCATCCCCACAGCGCAGCCCTTATCGTTGCTATGAAATAGCCATGAGCTGGAAGAGTTTTCTCTGTACTTATGTTTAAAGGCGACTGTCAGGTATCCCCTGGTGTGACCGGGATAACTACAGTCTCTGTGGATGGTTCTTAACTGGTCTGAGTGCTGCTTACTTATATTTGGGGTTTTATGCCCTTTGCTTTTCAGGCTTTTGTTTGATCCTAGGAAAGTAAGCACAAGGCATGTGCTAACCCTTGACTCCCAGCATCAGAGCCTGCTCCAGGACCTTCAGCTTGTTGCTCCACAGATGTTTGCCCTGCTCCCCTCTGCTTCAGTCTCTTCACTAAAGTTTGACTGCTGAGAAACTATGGCAAGGGGTGAGATGAGCTCTTCATGGCAGGGGAAGGTGGAGAGGGACCACCCTGGTTACTGTGCTGGCTGTTTCCTCCTGGTGTTGCTGAGATCGGGTGGGATCCAGCCCCCAGAGAGCTCCCGGGGATGCTTTGCAGTATCCTGTCCAGGGCTGGGGAGCTGAACAGGGCTGATCTAGAGAGAGCCTGGGAGAGGATCTTGAAAGTTAAGGGTTAACTCTGGCCAGCTGGACTTTAAGTAGCTTGCAGCATTCAAAGCACAGCGGACAAGTGGGATGTGAGAAGCCAGAATATGCAGGCACTGGGAATTGTGGGTGGCATTGAAAAGCCAAATACAAGAACAGAAACATGTATTTTAATATGTATTTCCATTACAGTCACAAGCACAAATTGTGAGGGGGGAAGTGCATCTCAAGAGCAACATATGTGTTATCTCATGCCTCCATCTAAGTATACAAGCATGGGATTAATGTCTATTTAACATAAAGCTGAAAGTTTGGTGTACAGATGGTAGGAAGTTGGGCAACAGCATGTGTAGCTTGTAGCATAGATCTGTCTTAAATGAACGCCATCACCTAGCATTGTTTCGCACGAAATGTTACCCTTCAAATCCATCCCTAACCCACTTGCAAAGATGCTGAGCTGCCTCTTTCAGCACAGGCGTAGTCAGGAAATTACAGGCCAGTGAGTCTGACCTCAGTCAGGCTAGGTAAGAATCTAGTGACGATAAAATGACATGAGAACACAAAGCAGTGGGAGAAATATGAGTTGATAAAAATCAGCCAGTGTGGCTAAATCTTGTCAGACAAATATAGTGGGGTTTCTCCCCCCGCTTTTAAGGTGATGATGCAGTGAGCAGAGTTGCACACAGGAAGCGATGGACACAGCCATCTGTGAGACACTTGACACAGCGAGGCACAGCAGACTGATGGGTAGGATTGGTAGGTACAAAATGTGCCTGGGAGATACCAAAGGAGAAAATGTGACTGGCATGCTGAAAAGCTCGTTGCATGCAGATTTCAGAGCCACGTACAGACAGGTAATAAGCAGAATCTCATACCACACTGTGTGCGCAATAAATACTATTAATCCTGTTTGCAGGTGGGGAAACAGGGGCCCAGTGAGATGACATGATTCACCAAAAGGGAGAGCAAGGGAACTGGAAGTAATGCTTTCCAGATTAATTTCATTAGTATGATGTACTGTGACTGTTTTGGTACATCCCTGCTATAACCAAATAATTGTGGGGTACTGAGGGAGGGGATGAGGCTTTACAGAGAACCTCACTCTACGTTCAGGCAATTTTGCTTCAGAATTTTCTTCTGTGCCTATTAATGATGATTTTCTTTGTCTTTATGAATCTGACCAAGCCTATCTTGAAAGAGATCTTACCTTTCAATATGCTGTTATTGAGGTCAAACGTTAGGAGCATGCTTTTAGGGAAATATCTTTGACCTTGTTGATAATGTTGTAGCTCTGTCTCTTCTAAAGCTTAGGACACTGTCTGCTTTATGAATGCAATTGAAATCAATGCTTTTATTCTCTGCTCTCTGTTTGCTCTCTAAAATCAAATGCTCATGTGGGCTGAGTGGAAGCCAAGAGTGGTAGCATGCGACACTTTAGCTGCAGCTGGCTGGCTTGGAGACCTCTCAGCTGGTCTTCACAAATCTTCTGCCAAGTGGGGACGATAATGCTTCACTAAGAAGCCCTGCTCACACAGGGCAGTGGAGCTGGGAAGTGACTTACAAAGTATCTGCTGTGTTTAGTCCCTTTGAGCCTCTCTGTAAGGCTGTAAAACAGCCACTTGAGCAGAATCCAAAGCCGTCTCTTCAGTTCCACGCGTTGTATTTAGTGGATCAGTTCTGTGTTTTCCATTGTATTTAAAATTAATCTACTTGTAGGTCCCTGTTTTTAGCTGAAATAATCCCCAAGTCGTCCTTCATGGGCTCTATTCCTTCACAAATGATCCTCTTAACTCATCACTGCTTATTTTTATAGACCTTTCCTTATAATATACTTGATAATTCTGTGAGATATTGGTCTATCACTTACTGAAGACTAAATTTTTTCAAAATCTTTTTGTTGATTGTCCTGAATGAATTTTGCCTGGCAGCTGCCGATATTTGTTTAAAACTGCCTATGGCAGACCTGACTAAAACATCACTGTGCTGGTAGCTTTGGCGTTTTGTGTTCCCAGGCCAGTCATGGACTGCAGGCAAGTCATGACACTGTTACCCATCCTGTAGAGTGCTTAACAGTAAATGGGTTTAATAGTAGGATTTTCACAAGGGGTTAAACACCACCTCTGTCAGTGAAAGGTTTTATCTCTAATGTAAGGAAGCACCAGTGAGGATTTGCACTCACCTAACTCTTCCTCTCAGTTATGGCCACCAAAGCTTCCTATCACCCCAAGAGCTGGAAAGGGTGCATTGTCAATGTTGCATGATGGAGATAACAAGGCACAGTTTCAGTCACTTGCCTGAAGATACAGAACAGTTCAGTAGCAGAGCTTGGAGCTGTTCCTGCGGATGGGTGTAGCGAGGTCTGTAGCTTGCCGTGCAATGGGCAAGACTTCCAGCAAAGCCTGGAAGAAGGCAGCTGGGAGAAATGTCTTTGGGAAAATGAGTTCCTGACGCAGGCTGAGGAATGCTGCAAAAAGGGTTTATCCAGTGGTTCTGTGGAGGTGATAAACGTTAGCGGGAACTTGATGGAGTGCAACCTCTAAGTCTGAGAATTATGAGGGAAGTCACTGTCAAGACAATGTTTTCTGTGCTTGTATAGCTTCAGAAATGAAGGCTCCACCTTGGCTTTGGCTGGGAGTTTGGCTTTGGCTGGTGGGCAGTGTTACCCACCATCTGATCTCTGTGGACTTCTGTGCCTTTGAAAAACGAACAACTTTCTACAGTCCTTTGGGACAGGATGTTTTAAGGATGCAATTTGTCTAGAGGCTGGAAGAGGCATCTAGGAGCAGGACTTTCGGAGGTCTAAGCTGTCTCACAGTGAGGTCATTAGCCCACTGCCAGCCACATTTTCTTTGTGTTTGATCGGTGCAGGCATTTACTTTGGTTGCACCACAGGAACAGTATGTGAGTAGGTAAATAATTGTTTAGAATGGCTTGTTTAGTCTCACGTGGCCTTTTTTGCTCATACAAAGTGCCGACAAAGGATCAAGTCCTCCTAAGGGTTACTGTTTCCTTCAGCTCCCACCTGAAGCTCCTCCACTAGCTCAAACAGATTTGGGCTGCAGTTGTGCTGATGGCCATGTACAGAGAACATCAAACAAGGGCAGAAGTGAATCCCTAGCAAGGATGCCGTGCAAGATTCACCCTTTGATTCTGATACTGCACAGCATTGTGCTCTATACGTGACTGGCAGAGCGGGTAAGTGTGCCCATCTGCACATCAAGACCTTTCTACCCCACCCGTGGCCATGTGGTTGCTGCCCCTTGTGCTCAAAATAGAACTGTCTCTTAGGGAACTCCCCTTCTTCCAGCCGCTAGCACTGGCCTGCACGGTGGAGATAGTGTTTGCATCTGGTGCTGAGCCTTTTGCTGCCTGCAGATATCCCTGGTATCGGACACAGGTGTTTGGACAGTTCTCTGAGTCATTAATCCAGGCGAATATTGAGGTAGTTTCCTCCCAATTGTCTCTGCGCTCCCTTGTCCCATGAATACATCCACGGACTAATTTTTCACTGGACTGAAGGACGAGGCTCCTTTCAGCTCCCTGACAATGTAGGACGCAGCAGCATTTGGCTTGGGCAGCGCAGCGCAGCTGGCTGACTCGTATTCCTCATGACCGCCCCTGTCCTGGCAGCGAGACCCTTTCACGGGGCTGTGCTATTTCTAGCCGCTCTCAGATTCCTGACTGTGTCTCCTTTCACACAGGAGTTTGAATTTCCATCTCCTGCTGACGTGCTGTAGTGGCCCGCCTGGGCTGCTGGCTGCTGCATGCGTTCGCTCTGCCTCCTCATGCTGTCTCCCGAGCCTCCTGCTTCAAGGGTGAGCGACTGTGGGGCACAATAGCTCTAATTCCTCCTCTCCATCCCATCACACTGCTGCTCACCTGCTTGGGAGATGATGGAAAGGACTCATATCTGAAACACCGTGAAGGGCAAGGCCACCCCCAGAGTCTCCATCTTCCCTGACCAACATGAGGTGATTATTCAAGCCTCTTTGTCTCATGAATAGTTTTGATATCATGTTTTTTGAGCACAGTATCCCCAGAGCTGTTTTGCCACTTGAGCCCTGGCTCCCTGCTCCCTGTCACTTTATTTTTGCCTCTCCCAGCTTGATTATTGATGAGAGCAATTTGCAGTATGTGCTGCTTTATTCGGCAAGAACAAACTAGGTGTACAAGAGAGAAAAGTATTCCCATCCTCTTTGCAGGAGATTGAGCAATGTGCTTCCAAATCTCTGCATACATGTTCTGTCATTGATTCATGTTTCTGCGGACAACTCTGTCATTTGCATACAAACGACTGTGGTTCTTCCAGGCTTCGCTACGCCTCAGGCTGCAGCTGGGCTTCATGTTCATGCTATGGAACATGTTCCCAATCTGTATCTGTCACTGCTACTTAATGAAAAAGCTGAACATCGCTTCTCTTGCAGGCTCCTCTAATGGTTCAATTTTAATTTGTGTGTTGCTGACTGATTTTCTTTTTAGGCTATGATAAATAACAATTAAACATTCAGAACAGATCTCTAGCTAATGATGTCAACACATTTTGCAAATTTAAATTATGCCTTACAACATCCTTGTAATCTGCTTTCTTCTGAGAGGGAAACTGAGGCAACCAGAGGTGACCAAGGAAACTGAGAGTCCTAATGCTGGAGGTAAATCTATTGCTGCATGGGCATGGTCCGGTTAACATCTCTCTTCCAGCCAGGGGCTGGTCTGAGTTACTAAGGGCATCAGCTGAAAGCTCTAGAAAATCTAGTCGTAGTGATTTAAGGCAATCCTATCCATGACTGTCTGCTCTTCCTCTGCCGGACACAAATGTCACTGCAGCAGAGACTGCGGGAAGCAGCATACTCCTGTACGTCAGCCCCTCCAGTCCGAGCCTTGTGTTTCGTTATAAACCTTCTTTTAGCTGAAACACCTGACCTTGCAAAGAAATGGTTCAAGTGTGGTAGATTTTCTTCTTTCTTGGCTTTGCACTGAGGGTCTTCTCATTTGAGAGGCTTCTGTAAGACTTTGTTCCTGGAAGTCATTGGAATGGATTAAATGTTTTGCTGGACATATAGACATAACACTGCTGCCGTGGTATGTGCAAGTGATGCGTATGCACAGTTATCTACTCCTGACATCAATGTTCAGTGTGTTAAAATGATGTTAATGTTCAAACTCAGGAATTTTATGCAGAAGGAGAATATTTTCATGTGCTGCTCAATACCTGAGTTTCTAATATTCATGGATGTTAGTAAGTGTTACACTTAAATGTTGTTTCCTTACAGTTTTCTAATAGAAATGCCTGTCCCTTTTTAAAACTGAAATGTTTGTTTAGAAGAGTTGTGTGGGTTTAAGTTCAAGGTGTGGGCTGCACCTTTCATTGCTTGTAAAGGTCACTCGTGAAAGTAGGAATAGCTGTTTGTAAGCAGCATTATCTGCCAACAATACAGGTTTCATGGACATTTTGCCTGAATAATTACCTGTGTTGATACTGTATTCAGTACTGCCATTGCCAGAGACCTTTAAAATGGTTTATGAAAACATGTTTTCATAAAAAGAAAGAGAAACACCACGGCTTAAGACTGAGGGCAAAAAATTGTGATTCAAGACTCACCTTGAGCCAAGGAGATCATTAGGGATTAATAAATGCCATTACTAATTGGGAACAGGTGACTTACAAAATTCCTCAGACCCTGGAAGTCCATGGATTTCAGGATAGTCTCAGTTGCATGATTGACTGCAACGATGTAGAGCCCATCCTGCCTCTTAGTCCGTCAGTGCTTTTATCAATGATGGAAGTGCTCACAGAGGATACTGGATAACCTCATCTAATTTTGAAATAAAACATTTGTACCACCAAACCACTAGAATCCAATAAATTCACAAATGACCTCCCAGCTGTAGTGCTGTAAAAATCCTAAATGGAAGTCTGAACTCCATCAGCCCTTCACTTCTTAAAAACAAAACAGATAAATACATCGAAAGGACCAATAACAGTTTGGAGAATGTAGGAGGTCTGTGCGATAAAACTGGCACTTGCTGCCTCGGCGATGGATCAGTAACAAGGAAAAGCCTAATAGCATTTTTATATAGCTGAAGCAGCTTGTGGATGCATGTAGCACATCCACAGAGCTTTCTGTTCAAAAGGCAGAAGCCAAAATCTCAGCCTTGGTCGTTAAAGTAACCGTCACAGACTGGAAGGGCTGCTTGATTCACTCTCTGAGCAGCACAGCCCATAAAGGAGCCTGTCTGGCTGCAGCTCACTCTCAAACCTGTCGTCAGTGCCAACACAATCATTTTGCCATGGGACGCAGGCTGGTTTGGCCGCTGAACGGCAAATGTTCACGCTCACCAGCAGCGTCGACCCAAGGAGCTGGCTGGGGCCTCCTGAGCCTGGGCTGAGTTCCAGGCCGAGGTTGGAGAAGTGCTACGAGTTGCTCACTGAAAACGGTAAGGGTGAGGCCCTAGGGGTGCTTGGTGGGGCTGTAACTCAGGTCTGGTTGAAGGCATCATCCCTGCGTGACAGTGACTCTGTTTTACTTTGTTTACATGGCCTTTGATGGAAGAAGAGCAAGGTATGAATAAGGGTATAAAAATTTGAGCTTTAGGGGCAAGGTGCACAGTTCATGCTGCCTTCTTAGGGACCCTGGTTTAGTTAGACCTGTCTGTGGTCATGGCAGGTGGTCTAGACTGTTGTGTTATTGAGGAAATTAATGGCTAATTAAAAATTCTTTAGTTAGATTAGTACCAGATGTTTCACAAAGCACTGTTATAAACATCTGTCCAGCTGCCTTAGCAAAATCCAGTTTGATAATGTGGAATCCTACTGGTCTTCAGTTTGAGAAAATATACTTGACAAAGTTTTCATTTTTGGATCAAGTTTATGTAAATATTTAAAGATTTTTCAGATTAATAGGACTTTACAATAACTCCAGAAGCACTCTTCTACTTCACGAATACAAGTAGTGTCTCTTTATACGCAGCAGTAGCCTCTGAAGATGGATGACAGCTCTCAGTTTGGTTGTCAATTATGTGTTTATACTCTGTTTGACAGATAATTTTTTCATGGTGATTTACTCTTCCTCATAATTAGATGTAGCAATTAGGATATCTTATATATTATGCTGGAATTTTCTTCTAACGATGCTGTAGCTGGATAGTCTCTCAGACACCTGTTCCACAGCAGAGTGAGCATGGGAATTAACTCTCCACCACACCAATCTGTTTCTGTCTTCTTTTTTCCCGCTTTGAATCATTTTATCTCCTGGTATTGGGGAACTTCCACTGTTTTCCCAGGATATTCCCTATCCCCAGTTGATGTTTGTTTGTCTTATCTTTATCTAAGTTACTTCCTTACAGATCTGATCAGCTGGCTTGCTATCTTTTGCTGGGCAGCAGCATCCCTCCTCCTTTGTCTCAGAAAACAGGTGCTCTGCCACGTCCCTCTGGTACCCCAAGGAATGCTTTTTCATTTCACCATCAATGCAGAAAAATGGCCAGAGATGGAAGAAACATGCAGAGAACTGAGCACCTGGCAACTCTGGCAGCTCTGCCCGCGGCCGTGTATCCTCTTGTCCTTGGCCTCTTAAAACCAGCTTTCCCTGCTCACTATCACAAAGCACGTCCTGCAGTAAGGATGAGAGTTCCCAGCCAGAGATTGCCGCTGGGGCAGTATTTGGCGTCAGGGTTGATATGCGGAAGAGAGGCATGGCTGTGTGTCTATTTTCCATGTACAGTTATTACACAAGTAAATTAACTGTAAATGCACATCTCCATAATGAATGCTTGTGTGTCAAAATGCCCAGTTTGCATGGCAAAGGTTGTAGTATTTGCACATACAAATTAGGTGCACAATTACGTAGTTTAAATGACTGAACGCACTGGTACGCCTACAAATTCTTGCAGTCAGTGTCTTGTAGCACAGGGGCAGAACCACAGGGAAGGAAGTCCAAACGCAGCCAAACTAGTGGTTCTCAAAGTCTCATCTCCTTATCTCCAACACTATCAGAGTTGTGCTGCCAGCATTTTAATGGGGTGCTCCCAGGAAAGGGTCCTGTATCTGGTGGCAAGCTGGTAGTTTCTAAAAGGCAGAGGGACGTGAGTTTCAGGTTACTTCCCACCATCTGGACTGCAGAAATGCTAAGGTGAGGCTGGGCAAGGACACAGCACTGCAAAGCACCTCTGATGGGTAGCAGCTGGGCCGCACTGTCCCTTCTTCACCTGGTGCAAAAGTGATACCCGCATCCCCGCCAGGCCAGCTGGGGAGCAGGAGAGCCAGCCCCACTGGGGGAGAGCGGCGTGCGGAGGAGGCAGCGACCTGCCCCGAAAGGCTGAAAGACTGAGCAAGCAGCAGTGAATATAAGGTTTCATTGGTGCAGCTGCAAAACAAGGCAACTTTCGTAGATTTTGTCACTGTCTGTAGAGCTGGCTGAAAGCTTGAGGAGGTGAGTGGCATTGTTCTTTGGCTATAACATGACTTACTGGGTCCCTCTGGACAGGCAAATGTAGCCTGTGCACACAGGTGTGTGCATGTGCCTGGGCATCTTCTTCCCCTATCAGCTTCCCTTGGCTGAAGGAGAACCCAGATACCCATTTTGAAGAGCCATAGTAATTTGATTCCATTTGTTTGTTTCCATTTTCAAGTTCTTTGCAAGAAAAAGAGCCCCTAAGCATTATTTCAAAGGTGAAAGCTGGAACACTTGCTCCTAGGTCCGGAGGCTGGCGTTGTTAAAATGGAGGTCCTACCAGCTGCTGCAATGTCCTTCTGGCTCACCGGTGAGCAGGGGAGTTCCCCTGTCCCTGTACTCACTGCCATTCCCCTCAGTTTTCTGCAATTATGCTGCAAATTCTGGGATCGTATGCTTAAAAACCTAAATGTTTAATTACATGAAAAGGCTTGTTTGATTTGATTAGCACAGACTTACAAAAGCATCTAGAGAAAGTGTCTTCCCACAGGGAAGCTGTTCTTGACAGAACAACAGGATTAAACAGGCATTTAGAGAGTTAAACCCTGGTCTCTTTTTGAGGCGTAGCTGGAAGCCAAGACCTTAGCCCAACAGGATCTGCTGTACAAAGCCACTTCAGCTGGTGCAAATGGGCTCCAGTGGATTAGGAGCGAAACCAAGTGCTTATGGTCTCGGGATTTACCACAGACAGCGTAGATGTCTTCAGGATGTGACCAAAGAGGAATCAAAAACTTCTGGTTAGCGTTTGCCTGTGGCCCACGGGGCAGAGAAGGAGAGACAAAGGAAAGAGGATTACAGTCCCAATGCTATGATTAATGTTGGTGTTGAAAGGAGAACAGGGCTCTCTGAGTTGCCTGCCTAATCACAGGCTGTAACCTGCTTGGCAAGTCTTCTCCACCTTGGACTCTCTGGCTGGCAGCCAGAAATATTGTCTGGGGCAGGTGACATTGTGTAGGTTTGACATACCTCTTCTGTTGTCTTTGTAATGCTGCCAGCCTCCTGTGGTCATTTTCTGTTGATTGGGCTCTTGTTCCTTTGGGGAACTGATAGCTTGAATATTTGTTCTTTCTTTCTGTTGTTTCTTTTGGGGGGAGGGAAGGAGGAAGAAGAAGGGAGAGCTTAAAACCCAAAATGAGATGGTTGAGATAACACAGGCTATACTGAAATCTCTAGGATTCACAGCAAAGAATTATGCTTCAAGTCAATTTTGAATTCTAGAAATCAACCTGTTGGCAAATCCCAGTTCAAAAGGACTCCGCTAAAGACTTGCTCTGTGCCTTGACCGTTGCCATAAAAAAGCAACACTGAAAGACTGTGGTAGGTCTGGGTTTAAGCACGGCTCACCGTGTGCTTAGGCTTTAAGCAAAAAGCTGTTCCATAAACAGCCAACCTTATGAAGTCTAGTTTCCTGCAAGTTCGGTTTTCTGTCCTGTCACCTCCATAACCCCCAGCTCCTCCACCCCTTTCGAGAAATCTCTTGCAGACAAGAAGGGAGGTAGCAAGCAGGGGTCTGTGGGCGCTGCTCGATCAGCTGCCTGCCCATGGCATCTCCGCTGAGCTTTCTCACCTCCCTTTGGAGCCAGCTCCTTTGGATCTTTCCCCTCTGCACAAACCAGGTGGGAACTAAATTATCTCAAAGACTTCAATCCCTCTTCCAAATCTGGGTGAGAATGGCTGATGGAATGAAATGTTATTGGGGAAGAGGGGTGTTGCTGAGGAAAGACAGACTGAGCCGGAGGTCTGTTTCCCACGGAAACTATGCCAAAAAACCAATGCAATTGTGCAAACATACCCACAAAGTTTAGTAACTGTTTGCAGTCCCTGTGTACAGCGTTGTGTGGAGTGGAAAGTGCTGCTGCTCCTATTTGAGCTTGTGACTCTGCTGAGGACTCTCTGTGTCCCTTGGCATGTCACTGAGCATCGTGCCTCAGGTCCATCCCAGGTGACAGGGAGAAAATGGGGCACGTTCCCTGATGGATCTTGGGCTCTTTGGGTTAACTTTGGCCATGTGGAGGGGACTGCACAACGGGGCCTCAAACTTGGCTGAGGCCTTTGTGTTTCTGGAACACAAACAACTAACTTTCAGTTTATAATAATCTCAGTGTGTATCTATTTACATAGCTGTTTAGTCCATAAATGTTTCTCATGAAGGCTCTTTCCAAAGCACATAGAGTACGTAAGGCTATTGCTGTGCTATTGCTAGCCATTTCTCCAGCTTCGGGGTTACTTTCTGAAGCAAATTTAAGCACCCGAATCGAAGCTGACCAGCAGTCCTGACAATATTTGGAGCTCTAAAAATGAGCACTAGGATTTTTGCTATTGTTCCTGTTTTTAACTTGCAACCAAGAGAAAGCTCTTGGTGTGGAGAGAATTAACAAAACGCATGGTTAAGTGATGGTCGTGACTCGTGTTTTGCCAAGCAGAGACAGGTCAAATGATTTGGGTGGAAAACAAAACCCAGCTCCGATTGGCAACAGGCTCAGCACAGCGATCCCCACCTCCTTGTCTTCTCTGTCACTCCGAGCATGTCCTTGGAGCACCTCACAGCACAGCATGGGGTCGTGCCGGGTGGTCAGCCAGATCTTCAGGGAGAGGTGAGTGAATTACCAGCCTGCCTCCCTTGGGGGGGGGCGGGGGGGAGGAGGTGGTCCAGGGGAGTGAAAAGTGAGCCGGGGGGTGCTGAGGCCACGGGGTGCTGCTTTAAAGTACACTCTCTGTGCCTCAGTTTCTCTTGCTATGAAAATAGCGGCTCCGAGGCCAGGCAGCGGGGATGTGCGGCTGGGGAGGAGGGGGCCTGGGCTGAGTGCCTGCTGGGGAGCAGGGCGCAGGGGAAGGAGGGTGCCCGGGCTGAGCCGGCCGTGCCAGCCCTGCGGCGCAAGAGCTGCCGCGGCTGTGGGGACCGTGTCCCTCAGCCTCCCCAGCCCGCGGGCAGGGCTCAGCCCGGTGCGGGCAGGGCAGGAGGGCAGAGTCCGGTACAGGCAGGGCTCAGCCCCGGTGCGGGCAGGGCAGGGCAGGGCTCAGCCCCGGTGCGGGCAGGGCAGGGCAGGGCTCAGCCTGGTGCGGGCGCGGCGGGAGCGGAGCTGTCCGCGGCCGCCGGTGCTGAGCCGCGGTGGCAGCCGCCGCGCTCCCGCGGGCGCGGAACATGCGCCGCCCTCGCGGAGCTGCCGCGGGAGCCCCGGCAAGTTTGTGGCGGCAGAGAGCGGCGCGGGCTGCCCGGGGGCTCCTCCGGGAAAGGTAAGGGGGGCCCGGCGGCGGGGGAGGCGCTGCCCCGAGCGTCCCCGGGAGGGACACGGTGCCCCCGAGCGTCCCCGGCCCTGGGTGTGGGGAGGACACGGTCCCCGTGGGCGTCCCCAGGTGCAGGAGGGCAGGGAGCCAGCCCCGCTAGCTGCGTGCCCGGGGCTGACAGAGACAGGCTTCCCTGGGGGGTGTCGGAGCACAGCACCGGGGCGGTGCATGTCCCGGGGGGAGCACGGGGGACCGGCAGTGCCAGCCCCGGGTCCGACCTCTGCTCCCCACCTGGGCAGCCTTGGGCACCAGTGTGTGTGTGTGTGTGATACATCTCACTGAGAGCTTTGGGGTGCACATGTGCGTGAGGTTGCACCCCCTCTCAAAGGGGCTTGCAAGAGTCCTGGGTGGCTAACAGTGGTGGAAAGCAGACTTGTTTTGTCTGCAAGCGATGGGCATGGGCAGCCCTGGCACAGGAAAACTCTGTAATCTACAAAGTGATTTCAGGTAGGGGACTGAGGGCTGCCTTTCCTTAAACTGCAATCTGTCCTTCAGATCCTGAGCAATCACTGTGCTATGCTCTTTTGCTCTTCTATGACTTTTTAAGGCTTGCTTTATTTGCTAGGCAGGCAGCAGTGTCTAAGCTTCCCCTGTGCTAGGAATTGCAGAAATCGATTCCTGCTATTTACTATTGAAAGAGACGGGAGGTCAACTGAGTTTCCAGGCTCATCAGGTTTCGTCCTCCTCTCCAAGAAAGGCTCTGGCTTTGTGGCATGTTGGCTGAAGAAGAGCAACTGTCCAAGTCTGGAGAGGGAAAGGGCAAAACTGACAATCACATGAAATAAAATGCATGTTTTTTCAGGTAGTCAGTCAGAGTGCGTGTGATCAGGCCAGTCCAGCCATGCCAGCGTCCTCCCAGGTGCCAGGTATGGGCATGGGATGTAGGTTTAGGTTTGATTCTTCCTGTGAACACAAGAATAAGGTCTGGGATGCAGAATATGAGGGTTTCCTGGTAATGTACCTGTGGCAGCAGCTGCTTGGAAAACTTCATCTCATTTTGAAGTCTGATTAAATTGAGGGGAAAGGAGCTTTCACAGTCTGTCTCTTCTCAGAACAGAGTCTGAGCAATGGAGCTTAAATCAAATTCAACAGCAGCTTTGTATGCCCAAAGACTACATGGCCAAGCAGTTTGATTTTAAAAGGCTGCGTTGTGCCGGCTGGGTAGCCCCCGATGAGACATTCTCGTCTGAAGTCCCTCCCAGAGGAGTTACAGATTTAGTCTTGATTGAGCATAGTCACTTTTTTGAAATGCTTTTGAGTAGGGAGAAAACTCCAGCAGCTGTTCCTGTCAGAAATGAGTGTGAATATGTTCAGTACCTGCAGTGATGCTTCTGCAGCTCGTGACTCGCCACTAAACACGACAAGACAGGGAAGGGCTTGTGCACGCTCACCTGAGGGAGCATGTCAGAGAGAGAGCCCTTTGGGCAGGTTTCCAGCAGGCAAGCAGAACCAGAAGAGGTTTGTGAATTGGCAGGGAAGCAGGTTACACACCGCCTTGTTTCAATGAGGGTAAAGACTATGGAAGCACCTCCTGGGGCCGGGTGTGAAGAGGTCCCAGCACCCTCCTCACAGAGGAGCTCAAATGAGTGCACCACCTTCTAATTCTTCTGGGGGGAGGCTTTACAGGCCCCCAGTGAAAGCAGCAGGGGAAAGTCTGAGATTTTTGCAATAGTTTTTGTACTGATCCTGGCTTCACTTGCCCGTGTGCTGCACATAGCTATGCTAAGTTTACAGGATCTAGTTTATGATTTACTTTCAGACACAAAAATGATAACTCTCCATATTTCTGTAAAACTGATTTATTGTCTGTGTGTCAATGACATCAGCATATCTATCAGTGCGGGAAGTGCATTTTTATAATTTTCTGTATTACAATGAGATATGTGTGCTTTACGAATAGCTCAAGCACACCCATAAAAATAAGGCCTGTCATGATTTAACCCCAGCCGGCAACTCAGCCCCACACAGCCGCTCGCTCACTCCCCCCACTGGGATGGGGGAGAGAATCGGAAGGGTAAAAGTGAGAAAACTCGTGGGTTGAGATAAAGTCAGTTTAATAGGTAAAGCAAAAGCCACGCACGCGAGCAAAGCAGAACAAGGAATTGATTCACTACTTCCCATGGGCAGGCAGGAGTTCAGCCATCTCCAGGAAAGCCGGGCTCCGTCACGCGTAATGGTTACTTGGGAAGACAAACGCCATCACTCCGAACATCCCCCCCCCTCCTTCTTCTTCCCCCAGCTTTATGTGCTGAGCATGACATCATATGGTGTGGGACATCCCTTGGGTCAGTTGGGGTCAGCTGTCCCGGCTGTGTCCTGTCCCAGCTTCTTGTGCCCCCCAGCCTGCTCGCTGGTGGGGTGGGGTGAGAAGCAAAAAAGGCCTTGACTCTGTGTAAGCACTGCTCAGCAATAATGAAAGCATCTCTGTATTACCAACACTGTTTTCAGCACAAATCCGAAACGTAGCCCCGTACTAGCTACTATGAAGAAAATTAACTCTATCCCAGCCAAAACCAGTACAGGCCTATCCCAAGTAATGTATCAGAATCAGAAGTTCCTCTCCCCTGGATTATCATTACTTTTGCCAGGTTGATCTCACAGGACGCCTGTAGCTGCCCTGATGTATTGCAGCATGGAGTCCTGCCAGGGTTCTGAAGGAAATGAAGTCCTGCAAGCTTTGCCAGTTCTCTCCTTCCTTTGCTGCGTGCGTGCACGCACGCTGAGGGGCAGGAACAATTCCTTCCAGACTGTTTATGCTGGGCCTTGCCCTGTCTTGTCGCCAGTGCAGCTGTGTGACCACACTCCCTCCTTTTGCCCAGGCTCCATGTTCTTAATACACGTATGCTTTGCTGAAGCATCTCGGAGAGGTGGTGTGCATGTGCTGTGTTCAGCAAGTCTGCTTCCAAGGGCTCTTGAGGAAGGGTGAAATATGGCCTAGGGGAGAACTATGCATTATGAGAATTTCAGGAATGATTTGCTCAGCCCTAAATAAAGGTTGTTTCCAATTAGGTTAATGAAGGATGTCATTCTCATGGCCAGAGTCACTCGGTCTTTTACAGGGAGGTATAAATCACCTGTCCCTGTACCATGGACACTCTTTACCCTCCAAAGAGCACAGGAGAGTCAGGGAGATTATTTTCACTGTGCTGTGAAGCATTTAGCATCCAGGGTACTCTGTGGAGGAGATGAACCCCTTTCACCACTAGCGCTATGTCCTCCTGCCCACCCATAGTACCAAGGGGGCTGCCAGTCTCCAGCACCTCCACGTCCTCCTCTCCTCCTGGATTCACTCTCCTCTGCACCCACTTTGCTCCCAGGGTGAGTGACTCCCAGTCCCATTCCTGGGTGCCACTCCGCAGCCTGGGACATTGCTCCAGCACTCTGACCCCTCGGCTGGGTCTCACCCAGCTTGCACCGCTGCATGGCTCTCATCACCAGAAACTGCAGCTCCCTTCTTGCAGCCTGATGTGTGCAGGGATGGTCAGAGCAGCAAGCAACGCTGAAGGTACTTGTATGGACAAGTGGCATAACTCAGTGCCCCAGACAGAGCTAGCCTGATGGTGTGTGCGTTTATCCCCAAGGCATAGGCTTGTATCTTAGTGCATGCATCCAAAATGTGCCTCTGGGAGCTCTGTCCATTTTTTATCTGTTTGTGGTTAAGGGGAAAGAA
The DNA here is from genome assembly GCA_013401315.1 of Balaeniceps rex. NCBI lineage: Eukaryota > Metazoa > Chordata > Aves > Pelecaniformes > Balaenicipitidae > Balaeniceps > Balaeniceps rex. The sequence continues at coordinate 57,185 of VYZW01055943.1, forward strand.
AGAGTCACTTTCTCAAGAAATTCTGAAGAGAAATTTAGAAGCTGATGAATATGTAGCAAAACCTCCTCCCTCCTTCCCTTTCCACATCCACAGTGTCATACTGTGGGTCTAATAACTTGGTGGTTTTCTAATAAATTTAACGTTAGCATCAATTAAAATGCTTTGGCACACAATGAAGGGAGAGGTGGGCTCCTAAGGACGTTCATCATAGAGAGCACATTGAGATTGGATTTTCGTTAGCTGTGAAGTTAAGTACTCTGAAGCAGCTTTTTCACCCTGACAATTATGATGTGCGTCAGAAAGGTGTTCTCACCCTGCCCTGTCTGCTCCTGCATGTGCTGGTGAGGAGGAAAGCCCATTTCCTCACAAACCTTTTAGAGGGTGGCCTGAGAAAGGGCGAAGTTGGGCTCCAACCTTTTCTGCTTCCTTGTGATGGAGAAATCTCATCCGATAACTTTTCTGCAGCATCCTGTCAGTACCGCCTGCTCCCTTCAGGTAAAGCCTTAGATCCCCTAGTTTTCTGTCTTGTGGCCGGCAAACTTTAGTCTTCCACTAAAGCCCAGATTTGCCATTGCTGCTTTGTCTTAAGATAAAATGAATTACAAGGTTTTAAACAAAAACTGAACGCAAGCCCCATTTATTTTGCTATTATTTATGAGTCAATGTGTAGTGTGGTGAGGATTTGAGGCTAGGGACAAGATTTGCACAGAGCAGGTGAAGAAAGGTTGGAAAATGTTTCCCTTTTTCCTGCTAGGGATTTCCAGCACTTGTGTCCAACAAATCAGGGTTGTCAGTGAAAATCTCAAGGGATAACCTAAGTCTCCGCTGGACAGTCAATTTGGCTTGAATCCTGGGTGCGAGAGCACTTGGAGTGCTTGCAAGGGACTCACATCGCAGGGTCAGTACCAGGGTCCAGGAACATCCTTTTACTGAAATGATTGATCTCGTAAAGGGATGAAACAAATATCTGCACAGCACCCCCAGAGCTGCTGTGCTCACGTCCTAAATGATTTTGTAGCCTCTCTGCAATCAAGCAGTGTGTACTCGATGCCCAGAGCCTGGCTTGCACTGAGGGGTAACCTCGCAGGAGAGCAGCAGTTGGGCTGGTTTCTGCAGGCTGCCCTTGCAGGGGGAGCGCGCCAAAGCCACAGGGCCTGGGGCTTCCCAGCTCCCAGAGCAGATAACAACCGTTTTGCTATTGCTTTGATGTCAGCTGAAAGATGGGCCCAGCACAGACCGGGACAAGGAGGGACAGCTTAAAGCTGCCTGGCGTCACTTCTGTGCTGGTGTCTGTCTGGGATTCGTGGGCTCCGTCAGGATTCCTGTCAATTCGATTCCCCAAGCTCCCAGGGAGCAAACGGGGGAGGCAGCCCTGGCTGGGCTCTGGTCCCAGTGCCTCCGCTGGGCAGGCAGGGAGGAGCTTCCCGGGGCTGCAGGTGCCATCAGTCATGCTGAGGACACAGCGAGGGGGACCTTCAACATAAACCTGCGGGCAGGTGATGCGCTGAGCACACTGAGTTACTCTGGGATGCTTTTAGTGTGGTGCAAGTGCAGAAAGACCAGGCAGTGAATTGCTTCCCTGGGTATCCAGCGCAGGCTGAGGACTGGCGTGCAGCTTCCCGAGTTAATATTAGCTGGGATAATTTCCTGCCTAAACCCTTTTCCCTCTAAACAGAGCTCAGGGTGGATCTTGGCCCATTGCTGCTCAGCCTCCAACCTTGTGTGCCCTGGTAATTATGTTGTGTAGACATTTACAGGGATGGCCAGGGAGCTTGCGCTCTGCCCAGAGCAGCTAGAAAGCCCAAGTGAGCGGATGGAGGTTACAGTGACTGCCCATAACCTTCTCATGAGCACCATCTCACGGGGCCACGCTGACAGGGTTTGGTTCTCCGCACCATGACCAGCCAAAATGAAAAGGGAGAGGGTAGGAGGGGTGTGAAGCAAGCACCTTGTGAATCACGTTTGCACGTAAGCAAATTGATGCAGCTGAACTATATCATGCAAATGAGGACATTCAAATGTGTTAGAGTGGTCCAAGGCTACCCCAGTGCCAAAGCAGAACTGAGAGCGCAACGTCCACCAGCCAGGAAAGCATAAGGAAAAGCAGATCAGGGGAGCGTGCACCTGCAAAGTGTGTGCTGGGCTGGCAAGGAGAAGTCCTCCAAGTCAAGTTGCTGCTCTGACACCGACACTATATTATTTAAAGTAGGAAGCCTCTAAGATTCAAGTGTTAATATTTTCCTTACCTATTTTAGCAGAAAATTATTAAAAGGTAATGAATTTTTAAGGCTGAGCATCAAAGCTGCATGTACATAAATACAAGTAACGATGTACGAGAAGTTGCCGTACTGTATTTGTACTTGCTGGTAACAAGACAGGGGACATCTGATATGTTCCAGTAGCAAACTAGCTGTGTGGCTGCCAGCCTGCCAGGGCAATCACACTGCGTGGCGCTTTTTCCCATGGGTGCCTGCATATCAAACCCCAAGGACTAGAAGCCTCTTCCAAGCTTGGCAGATAATGGCTGGAGTTTAGTTTCTTGGTAAAGCACACGCTGTTGTTAAATGAATGCTTTGTTTTGCACAACAAAAGATTGGAAAAATCCCAGGTGTGGTGGTCGTTTCCCCGAAATGAAAGACTGTGGCAGGAAGCTCTTTTGTAGTAGGAAGCCCAGGCAGAAGTGGTTAGGACCTCCTGGCTGTGCGCGTTTGCCTTCACAATGTCCGTAGTGCCACAGACCAGGCTTTCCAGACCCAGGCAGGAGGATGGGGGCATTTCAGACCAGTACAGTATCTCTTTGTCATCACCAAAAGCCAATAAATGAGTTGGGGAAGGAGGCAAGTGTGCCGCACAGCTTCCTGAGAGCCTCTGTCAATTTAGCAGGCTGATGTAAACGGAGCTTAATTTAAAATCACATTTGTATCAAGCTGTCAGACCAGTAACCTGGGCAAAACACGTCTCAAGGATGTGGGAGTCTGCCAGCAGCAGAAAGGCTTTGGACATGTCTGCTAGAGCGAGTGAGCCAAAACCTGGCTTGCTGTTGCTCCTTCTGTCTTCAGTGCATGACACCTCTTTCTGTGTAGCACGCGCTTGCCGGGACTGTTTTGCACAGACCAGTTCTCTTGCTTTCCACTGTTTCTCTTCATAAGGGCAGCAGGAACCATCCAGAGAGGCCAGAAGTTCAACAAAGTGAATTGAGAACCATGGATGACCACTGCAGCTCCCATTAACTAAATTAACCAGCATCCTGCCTGGCCTGAAGAGGTAACTCCATCATACTCATGGTATGTAGGCACCGACCATAAAAATATTTGGTTGCTTAACAGATGCTTGAGATAGTCTCACAGAAAAGTAGCAAGCGGGACTACGTGAGCTGTAAACATCCCATAGGCTGTGTGCCCACCTAACCCAAGAAAGCCATGAACTAGGCCAGAGGAACCATGGTCCATCGGTATGTGGCTGTATGGGCCAGTAACACAGAGAGTGAAGAACTATTGGCAGTTTAACACCAATTGAAAAAACACCCATTAGTGTCTTAAAATAAATTTACACTCAAAGCTAATTTACTTGTTACTTCAAGTAATTAGCTCCATCTGTCTGAATTCAGCCTTGGATGTGAGGTGGGCATTTTCACCTGGGTGCGGGTAACAAGGGTAGTGGCTCTGTTTGTGAAGTCCATGTCAGCAAAGCTCACAGAAGAAGAAAGGCTCCGTCTCCCACAGCTCTTGGCCCGTTCCATAGCTCCCAAGCCGCCTCACGGCAGTTAGAGATCCGGTAGGGATCTGTGCTGGGGATATTATTTTTATTCGCCTCCTCCCCATAAGGCCAAATCTGTTCCCTGTCCCAGCTCGCAGCATGGCCCTATGGAGGCCAGGCTGGCTGTGGGGCAGCAATAAGCAGCCCGTGCCACTCGTGAGGGTTAAACCGTGCCCAGGCTGGCCCAGCTGCCGTCCCCTGCCCGTCCCCTGCTCCCTGGCAGGGCACTGTTTTCAGTTCTCTCGCAGCGTGCAGGTAGGGACCTTGGGGAAGGAGGCAGGAATGCTGCATGCATTAAATATCCCAGCAAGCAAGCTAACAGCTATCGAAACATATAATTAAACCATTATTTTCTCTCGCCCCCTCTTTTTTTCTTCACCTGAACAAAACATTTTTCCATTTATTTGTTATCAGTGAAGGGAGTGAATATACTGAAACGCATCTGCTGTTCTAGTCTACTACCCCCTATTAACTTCCTAAGCACTTGGGAACCTTTGCCTCAGCTGCATGAAATAACAGGGAAACTAATTAGGCCAATAAAACTCAATGATTGAGTCAGGCACCCTGAGAAAGGGAATGACTTTTTACTATTATTCTTTTTTTTTTCTTAATACATGTGTTCACCCTCAAGTTCTTCACTGCTGGCAGCACGGATCAGGTTTAGTTACAGCTAAAGAACGAAGGTCCCAGCCAGGCACAGTGGTGACTGGGGTGGCAATTCCTTTCTGTCCCCAGCTGTGGGGTCTCCTGGGCCGGGGTTTGATGAACAGCTTGTTGCAAGTCCCCTTGTCTGCACAAGCCCTTCTCGGCACAGGCAGCGCACGTCTGACTGTACAGGCAATTAATATGCCACCGGGATGGCACAGGAATGGGTCTTGGCTGCATCTCAAGGGCAGTTTGGGCCAAGCCTCTCTGCTGATGTGAACACAGGGACAGGCAGAGGCACGTGAAGGATGGGGCAAGCCTGGAGGAGGTGGGGGACCCTGCAGAACACGAAGCCTCCAGCTCCAAGCAGCCGGTCCCCATGTCCGAACACACAGCGCCTGCTGCAGTCAGCACGTGGCTGAGACCTGCAAAGAAAATTTAGATCCAAAGGCTAATACTAATCAGTAAAATCTGTAATTGAAGAAATGGTAATCAAGTGAGATTACCAGCCTGATCCTATTACCGGCCCCCTGCCCAGCCGGTTAGGTCAGAGCTGCACGCAGCGCTAACGAAGCCACCTCCCGCAGCGGTGGGGCCGGGGGGTTGCACGCTGCGGGCTTGGCTGTAGCACCGTGCCAGGAGCGTGCCGCAGGGCTGTCCTCCCTGGGAACCGAGGAAGCCGAGCACTCCTTCATTAGCCAAAATTCACTCTCACTGGTATTTGTATCTTGCTTTGCAGATGGGAAATACGTCCAACGCCTCGGTGTTCATCTCCACCTTATCAGAGGGAGAAGACCTGATTTTTGGCACGCTCTATTTACTCTTTGGTAAGGAAAGACCGGCTGTGATACCTGTGTCCCTGCTGTGGGCAGCCCAGGTGCCTGCCTGCCAGAGACATTCAGGCCTTTGGCAGTCACTGATGCTTCCAGTCATTAGCAGAATAGTCAAACTGGCCCTTCCCATGTTAGCCCTCCCCACGTTACTCAAAAGGATGATCTGGCCAAAGCTTGCAGTTCCTCTCAAGGGAACTGCAAGTGCCAGTTATGTTTTTAAATATTTGGAAAGTTGAAGAACAACCTTTGAGGAACGTTCTGTACTCCTACTGCAGCCACCCAATGTGAGACGGATAGGGAGCCTCTGTTAGCATTGCTAGCTTCATGACTCTTGGAGGTGATTTGGACCTCCAGATGGCCCTTGCTTTCCACAGAAGATGCTGGTGGATGTCCTGTGATTTGGAGTTAGTGGCACTGAAAAGCCAGCAGGCACAACTGAGGGGCTGGGATGTGCTCTGAGGTGGCCCAGGCGTGGTTCGTGTGGGCCAGAAGTGAATGATGGGCAAAGAAAAGCCTTCCAATTTGCTGAGCCCTGAGCACGTTGTCTCCCAAATGCTAGAAGTTTTTCATGCCTGCGAGCATGGGGAACCCAAGGGATGCTCACGCCACTGGGACTGCCAGCAGTCCTATGGGCACCTACAGCTCCTAGGAGTTAGTAAAGCCAATCAAATGTACTTAGTACAGATGTGAGACCAGCTCTGTGGGAAACACGCCTCATGAGGCTGGGAACAAGGACAAACGTCTCGGTACTCTACCCTCCAGTGACTCCAAAGCCCTGGGTCTGGCCATGTCTTGCATGGGAATCCTGTTCCTGAGAGGAAATTTAATGTTGGCTGTTCAGCGGCTTTGGAAACTGGTTCTTACAATGATTTTTAATTTACAGCCTAATCCATTAGAGAGAAACTCTCATCCTACCCAACCTGCCCCAAGAGCAGCAAAGATCCCCCTTCTGAGGACGCTGAAACCTCTTTTCAATGAAAGCACAATTATGTAATTAAAAAAAGAGAGAAAGCCCTTGCTATAAAATTTTAATCACCACTGTTGTTTTAAATACACTAATAGCAAACAAAGAGCCTTCTTTTGTTTAGTCTGGATTTTCCTTGATCTCCATAATTCCTTTCTTCTTGTTTATTTTGTTACCATGATATTGGATAACACAGACTCGCAGGAGTGACATTGCTAGGAAGAAATTAAAAAGGCGAAGGGGCCCAGCTCCTTGGCCTCACATCAGAAGAGCAATCACACAAAGCTCCTGTTATTTATCTAGCTGGAAGGAAGTGGCCCCCTTGCTCCTTCCAGCTGGAAGAAGTGACTCTGGCCAGATCCTGCACCCGGAGCCCATTGCAGTCTCATCCCATCACTGCCCTCCTACCAAATGCATCTGTAGGATCTCAGGAAGGGGAAGGGACCACATTCAATGTAAAGCAGCTCCAGATGTGCTCACAGTGCTCTGCAGGTCCCATGGGCTCCCCTGCTCAGCCTACTCTGGAGAAGGAAGCCTGGAGCCCTTTCCGCCCTCTGTAGACATCTCCGGTGTTTGCTTCCAAACATCTCAAGATGATCCTGGCTCCTTTCCTGGCTCTCTTACATACAGCACCATTCCTCTGCCTTCTCCGCAGGCATCGTGTCCCTCTCTGGGAACTCGCTGCTCCTGCTGGTGGCCTACCAGAAGAGGTCCATGCTGAAGCCTGCTGAGTTCTTCATCGTCAACCTGGCCATCAGTGACCTGAGCATGACAGTGACACTCTTCCCCTTGGCTACCTCCTCCTTCTTTGCACACAGGTACCTTGTGGAACCAGCTCTGCACTGGCTGATGGCCATGGGTGCAGTTTGCAAACCTTGTTTTGAAACGGGGAGATCCCTGACAGGAGTCTGGAGGGACCCAAGGAGTCAGTCTGGTGGCAGCGGGTCACTGTGTAACCTCACAGACATCCATCCCGCGGCAGGGTGGCTTGCTGTTCCCTTCACCTTATCACAGACTTGCTGTACAAGGGGTTTGGTGGTGGGTTTCTGAGCTGGCACCCACATGGCATGGCCATCACAGTGGTGTGCGCCGGCATGGATCAGGGCACCCATGGCTCCATCTGTGCTCAGGGAACAAATCAGGGACACGATCGTGTCCATGCTTTCTTGGGCAATCAGGCGCCGGTATCCATGCAGCCCATCGCAGCCGCCCCACGCACGGTCAACTTTGCTTTTGGTGTGGGACCAGTGGCTGAGGCCCCACCACCCACTGCTGCCAGGAGAGTGGGCTGGGAAGCACCCAGCCTTCCCCTGCAGCACGTACCGCACAGCAAATTCCCGTCCAGCCCGTGGCAGGGGCTGTCAGCCACCCCGGGCAGAGGCAAGGGCCGGGTTTACCCGCAGGCTTTCCCTTGCAGGTGGCTGTTCAACCAGGCGGTGTGCACCCTCTACGCCTTCTGCGGGGTCTTGTTTGGGCTGTGCAGCCTCACCAGCCTGACGGTGCTCAGCACGGTTTGCTGCCTGAAGGTCTGTTACCCAGCATATGGTAGGTGCTGGGATGCGTTATCTGATCTATACCTACACCTTTTTTCTTCCTTCTCTTACGGGCCAGATCCACCTCTTCTGGGAAAGCTTCACCCCAGGGCAACCTAGTCCCAGTCAATACATGGGTGCAGCAGACTCTGAAGTCTTTTATCACTTGTGCGTTCACCCCCCTCCACCTGCACGGGGCTATGGAGCCCCGGCACCCTGTGCCCATGACCTGTGCATCTCAGCCGTCCCTACCTCCAGAGCCTGCTTCACTCTAGGGCTCAGGAGCACCATCCATGAAGTATCAAGGGGGTTGTCCTCCCTCTGTAGAAAATTCCCAGCTGCTGTATCACAGCAGGTCCCAGGGTTTTGAACGTCCATCCACAGACTTGAGCTTAGGCCGGAGCAGACTCTGCATCTGGGAAGCCACAAGCTCTGGCAGTGCAAGGAAGAGCCGCTTTCCCTTCTCCCTGGTGGGAGAGCCATAGGCCAAATGTATTTAATTCACTGAAATAATTAATACAGGAGGGCTGGGTTTGCAGTGTTGTAGCTCACTTCTGTAGCCTGTTTTCACCTGGACTTCCTCTGCAGAGCTCATGTGAATGTTTGCAGCTCTAAGCTTGGGCTCCAGTGCTTTGTAGAGGGCATGCGCTGCAGAGAGCACCTGAGGACGCGAGGGGACCCAGGGATGTCCCCTACACATTTACAGCTCCTCCTATTTGGAGTTGCTTCTTAATTTCCTCAGCTCAGCTGCTAATCCTCCATCTAGCATGTATCTTCAGAACAGACTTTGGATTAAAGATCAAAAATAGAAATAAAATGGGAAATCAAAGATATTAGTTTGATTTGCAGACCAGCACCCCAGGGTGCATCCTCACCCCCTCTCCCGTGGCTCACTGCCCGTCTGCCCCGAGCCTGCGGCTGTTGCCAGCCACCAACGTGCTTTGTCCCCAGCAGCTGACAGTGCCTCAAGGACGATGCTGGAGCAGAGTCGCCTTGGTTGTGTGCCAGCGCAACAGCTCAGGAGATCACTAAAAAGGTGGAAGGAAAGATAAAGATAAAAGTTGGCTGTTAAAAGGCAGCCCAGGTGCTGGTGGCTTTTCCCTGCACAGGTTCTGCTCTCCGGATGAGCCAGCGCTTAGCAGCCCGGCATGTTGGGCTTATCTCCCCGTGACGCCCCGGCCCATTTTCTGAGAGGAAATTGCTAATCTCAATGTGCTTTTAATTGCTCAGTTTCAGAGAAAAATGTTACTCCTAAGTATGGCTGAAGATTTAGCACTTTACACTGAGCTCTTAGAAGATCAGGGAGTTTTAGATTTCATGGGGGATGGGACAAAAAGGAAAAAAGCGACCTCCCCCGGTGCTTCACTCTGCCAGAGAGGAAAAGGTCCTTCAAATGACAGTGTCTGGGATGGCTTTGAGCAGTCCTGGAGCCAGCTCTCCCTGCCCCGTGCTCAGCCTCCCTATCTCCCTCCTGGCTGCCCGTGGGGCCATGGGTGCCACCATATCCCCGTGGGGCCGTGGGTGTAGCATCCCCCCCATGCCACCAGCAGCCACACGACCTCCCAGCAATTCCTCCCAATGCCAAGAGAGGCTGCACCGCTGATCCTGCCACTTGCTGCCCAGACTGGGGCAAACCCTTACGCTTCTCTCGGCTCCTTGCTCTGGCCTCCTGCCCAAGGGGACAGGAGGATGCCCGTGTGTCCCGAGGCCTGGGGGTGAGCGCTGGCGTGGCTCTGCCCGCTCCATGGCTGCAGTGCTGCCATGCTGTGTGCAGCAGCTCCTGCCCTGCCCGGGCGGCCCCGGCCGTGTCCCAGGGCGGCTGGCCTCACCCCAGCGCTGGAGGTGCGGGCAGCTCAGGGTCACAGCCCCTCTTTCTGCTCCTCCTCACCCATGGGAAACCATCCTCACCCCGATCCCTCTGCCACAGGCAACAAGTTCTCACCCTGCCACGCCGGAGTGCTCCTGCTGTGTGTCTGGGCATACGCCCTGATGTTTGCCACGGCCCCCTTGGCCGAGTGGGGCAGCTACGGCCCCGAGCCCTATGGCACAGCCTGCTGCATCACGTGGAAAGCCTCGAGCAGGGAGGCCACGCTCTACATCCTTGCCCTCTTCATCTTCTGCTACCTTCTCCCCTGCCTCCTCATCCTCGTCTCCTACTCGCTGATCCTCTGGACGGTGCGGGTGTCCCGGAGAGCCGTCAGGCAGCACACGTCCCCCCAGCGCAGAGCCCACGGCGTGCACAGCCTGGTCGTGAAGGTAGGGGAGGGCTCGGGGCGCTGCGGGGTGTTGGGGTGGCCCCTGCCCCAGCCCACCGCCCTGTGGGCAGGCGAGCATGGCAGGACCACTTCTGCCAGCCAGCGGTGTCTGTGCTCCCGATGAATTCTGCAGGTGTTTGTATCGGTGTGGGTAATAACACATTTCTCCTCATTTAAAGCCATCAGGTGGAGGAGTTTTCATTTTAAATTACATTGGAAAAGATCATAAAAGGAGCTTGCATGAGTCATTGTTCCCCAGACTACAGGCTAATACTATAATTTACCAAGGATATGTCAAAAAAAAAAGTGGATACCCTTTAAAAAAAAAAAAAACAACCCATGAAAGAAAACAGCTTGCAAGCCTGGCCTTGAAGGAAGCGTTCGTCTCTGCTTAGAGGAGGGGGGGTCTGAGCGTGGCCCGTTTCCAGAGCCTCTTGGTCAGTCTGCACCCCGGCACGCAGATTGCCGGAGGGATTTTGAGCGCTGCCAAAAGGCTGTTGGAGTCCGACGCTGGCCCTGTCCCAGCTGGGTCACTGGGTGCTTCGCACCCGTCTGCCGCGGCGGGCTGAGGCAGTTTCCGAGTTTCCCGGGTGGGATGGGGTGCGAGTGGCCTGAAGCGAGTGCAGGTTTATGCGCCCACACTGGGATGTGCCGAGTTGCTGCCCTGATGCCTGACACCCCAACGCTCCAGTGCGGCGGCTCCAGAAGGCTGAGCACCTTTCCCTGGGGATGTGTCCAACTGCTCGGGGTCCCATTGCACATGGTTGAGTTTTGGGGGGGGTCAGCATCCCACACGTGCCGCAGGAGGCTCACGGCACCGCCATCTCCATCTCCTTCTCTTCCAGCTGAGCGTAGCCGTGTGCCTGGGGTTTCTGGCTGCCTGGACCCCGTACGCTGTCGTTGCCCTGTGGGCAGTCCTCGGCGATGCCAGCCAGGTGCCGGCACTGGCCTTCGTGCTGTCGGCTGTCTTTGCCAAGTCCTCGACGCTCTACAACCCCCTGGTGTACCTGCTCTTCAAGCCCAACTTCCAGAAGTTCCTCTCCAAGGACATGGTGCTCCTCCAGGCCATCCGCACCCTCCTCTGCTGCGGCTGCCCGAGCGCCGCGCTCCAGCCCTTCCCGTCCCCGGGCTTCGGTGACCACCCTGGGGCTTGCAGAAACTGCAATGACACTTTTGAGTGTTTCAGTAACTACCCCAAGTGCTACAAACTCCCCCAGGCACCCGGCAGCTCGCCCCGGCGCGCTCCCCTGGCTATCCTGGCCGATGGAGCTGCTTGCCAGCCGGGGCTGAAGAGGACGGTGCAGGTGATGGTGCTTGTCACACGGAAAAGGTCGGGCCTGGGCACTGCGAATGTGGCGGCGGAAGCCCTGCCGTCGGATATCATGAAAGACCTTCTCTGACCCCAGCCCTGCCCAGCTGTGTCCTGCCAGCGCACTGGAACACAAACCCAAATGCACCATTTCTCTCACCTACGTATCTGATGGGTCCCCAGCACGTTCTGCAGATGAAGTGACATGAAAATTTAAGACCAACCTTGCCTCCCCCTCTGGTTTGGCTCTTGCAACTCTGAGCCTAGTCCTTGCACTTGCAAAAAAACACCTAAAAAAAATAGACCCCAGTGCCTGAAATCTGCCCAGGGTGCAAGTCCAGGGTGCAGTTTCTCCTGCAGCTTGCTCTCTGGGCCCTTGGCCTTTGTTTTTCCATCCTGGTGCTCTGATGACCAAGTAGGAACTTGGTTGTCTTAAGAAACTGTGCCTGGCAGGGAGGGCGGGGGACCAGGGGGCCCCGAGAGGCGTCCTGGCTCCAGCACCACCTCCTACAGCCCCCGCTGACCATGTCTCGTCCTGCTGGGGAGCAGGACCACGCCGCTCAGCTACCTCACTTGGGATTATGAAGCATCTTTACATATCTCTCAAGAGACTACGCTCTCTGCAGGCTGGGTTACCCCACTCCCTCGATTTGAACGCAAACCCACCACCGTCCTATAGATCGAAATGGGAGCTTGTCTTTAGAGTAAGGATTTGGGGTTAAAATAATCCCAGTGCGAGTAATAGCAGTCCCAGGTCGTGGTTTCCAGGCAGGGAATGGTGAATCTGTGGCCAAGCACCATCCTGGAGACAGGGCTGTGGCCGTAGGGTGTCTCCCGGCAGCTGGGAGGACGGGGCACCTCATGCCACCTGCACCGCTGCGCAGGGGAGCCAGGCCTGGGCAACAGCATCCCGTGGGCTTGGGGTCGGCATTTGGGGATCACTGTGGGCAGTTCACCCATGGGGAGAGCCGGGGATGAAAAGGACCAAGATGCTGTGAAAGGGCCCGATGCAAAGCCATCAGCAGAAAAGCCCCCAGGTTATCATCTGCTGTGGCAGCGGCAGGGCAGGCTTGCCGATGTCCCTCTCCAGCAGCATGCTGGCACCCCTGCGGTGAAGCTCACCTGGGGCTGAGCTCAGGGGCTCCCCATCCCACCCCCAGCACCGAGCCCCTCGTGTGCCCAGCCTGGGGCACGGCGGGAGCTGGTTTTACTTTGCAGGGGGTGAATAACACGGCCAGGGTGCTGAGAGAGGTTGGTTATGCTCCAAAAAATTAAATGATGCATTCAAGGCAATGAGAAGAGTCAGCAGCAGAGGTGGGAAGCGTGCTGCCCTCGAGCACCCAGCTGGGCAGCAACTGCTGGGAGAGCTTCACGTTGTCACTGGTTAACGAACAAAACCACGCCACAACCCATCGCCAGAGCTGCAGCATTAAACGAGGGACATGCTAAATGGGAACAGTGAACGGTTTTCTCCACTGAGTGCTGGGAAGCAGCCGCTGCCCCCGCTGCTGTCGCTGCCTGTGCTCTGCCTGCCAGCTCTGCCTGCCAGCTCTGCCTGGCAGCTCTGCCTGCCAGCCGCCCGGCCTGTGAGCCGACCCTGAGCTCTCCCTCCACCCTCCAAACACAGATATCGCTATTTTTAGCAGTCGCTCCCAGAACCGGGCTGTATCACTGACTTTTCTTAGCACAGATATGGCAGCCTCCTCCCTTCCGAGGAGACGGAGCACTTCGCAAAAGCCCCGCTAGCTGCAGCGGCGTGCAGCAATCCGGGGGGGCGGGCGTGCTCCCCGGGAGCAGGCAGCAGATGCCCACCACCAGTCATTTAAGCAACCCAGGCATTAAAAACAGGAGCCGGGCTTTTTGGCCTCGATGTTCTGGGCCAGTTCCAGCGCCGGTGGCACAGGGGCCCGTGCGAGCTCTGTGGTGGGGAAAGCGGTTGCTGTGTGCGTGCAGAGGCACCCAGCGACGCGGCGAAGGGTGCTGGGGCGCGGGTGGTCCCGTCCCTGCTTTCTGTGTGTGCCGTCATTACCGGCGGCTGCTGCAGAGCTCTGATGAGCGCATGACAGCATGGCAGTCGTGGCACTTGCTTTTGTCCCTTGGTCATTTCCACTTAGCCACATTAATTAGCAGCTTCCCCATGACAGGAGGGGGGCACCGATACCTCTGGGGTGCACTTGCACCCTGCCAGGATGGTTTTGCCTATGTGGGATACCTGCAGTGCAGGCGGTTGGGGTGGGGGTGGGGGGGGTTATGCATGAGAGCCAAGTAGTAGCTGAAAAGCCACGCGGGGAGCAACGCCCCGGCCTTTGCTTCCTACTCCTGCTATGCAAAAAACCCCACCCAACCCAAAGATGCGGAATATTTGCAAAATGCTGCAAACAAACAAAGAAAAATCAGGGCAGCCAGTGAAGAGAGAGGACAAAGTTTCCAGCGTGGGTGCAGGTTTCTAGGAGGGCCGGTCACAGCCCGGCTCGGGACATGGTTGCTCAGTCCCTTCCCACCCCGCAGCTCGGGGTGCCGCTCCCCGTGCCCCATCCCAGGCGCCCCAGCACACGTGGGAATCACAAGCACTCGGTGTCTCTGCTGACCAGTCATCGCGTTCCAGAAATTGTACATTTTAAAAGTAAATTCACTCGTGCAAAACTAGCGTTCGACTTGGTTCAATTATGTGTTAGTGGCCACGCTCCGGGATAAATGAAAATCTCTCTGCTGTGCCTGCTGCTGTGCGTGGGCAGGGTTTGGTCCTGTGGGTGAGCGATGGCAGAGACAGGGCACGGCCATCGGCCGGGGCACGGGGGCTTGGGGCAAGCAAAGCTCTCCCTCCTCAGCAGCCGAGCCTTCCTCCTGCGGGGTGAAGCAGCGATGGTGCAGCCGGCAGCGATGGGGCCCCACCGCACCGCTCCGTGCTGGGGCACCCAGGCCCGCCGGCCGGGCTGCACCGCTTGAGCTGCCACCTCGGCCATGCCCATCGCCCGCCCTGGGAGGAGAGGAGCCTCCAGAAAGGTGGCCAGGGGCTGGTTTCCCACTGGAGGACACGAACACGAAGGGCTGCTGCTGCCTCGTGGGGGCTCTCAGGGCATGGCCACCCTGGGGCAGGTGGGGGCCAGGGACGTGACCCCGGCCGGGCTGGTGCTTTGGGCTGTGATGGGCCTGGGGACATGGCGTGGTCCAGCCACTGGGGCTGGTGGGTCCCTGCTTTGCTTACCAGCCCCCCTGGCCTGCGGCTTTGTCCCCCACTAGCTAAAAAATACTGCGGTCCACAAATCACCTAAAGGAGGTAGGGGGAAAAAAATATCTGCAAATCCCCCAGGTCCTTTATTACTGCAGGAAAACCCCAAATCAGCGTCTTCATCTTTAGTTTGGTGTGAGAAGGCACAATATCGAGAACACCTAATACTGAGTGTACTTTAATCTACATTCGGATGAGACACTCCTGCTGCTGGGGAGTCCAGGCAGTGGCGCTGCAGCCACTTAGCAAAATGCTAATCAATTTAATTAACTCCGTGCACTGTAGCCAGGCCAAACGGCAGGTCCAGGGTCCCTCCCCAGCACCACCTGGGGCTGCCATAACCCAGGTACTCCTACCTGCCAGGCTGGACCCGTGCCCTGGGGCATGGCATGGCTGGTGCTGATTTAATCAGTGCCCCCAGCTGGGAATGGTGCCATCAGCTGCCACCAATTACCTGGGGACAAGAGCCCCCTGCCCCTCCAAGGGCAGCCCCCATGGTGGCTGCTGGTGGGGTGAGTCTGGGGCTGTGAGGAGGACGACGGTGGTTTTGCCCCTTGGGGCCAAGGTCGGGTCTGTGCTCGCTGCTGTGGTCGGGCAGGGTTTGGGAGGTGGTTGCCAGTTGTGAGAACTGATTTCTTTGGCTTTTGGTGCTGCTGCAGCCTGGTCGCCGGCTCTGAGCCAGGTGGGAAGGGGGTTTGGGGCTGCAGGGCTGTGCTGCTGCTCGGTGGGAGCCTGGCCCTGGCGCAGGGAGCGAGCCAGGGCTGCCTTGGTTTGGGTTTGGTGCCTGGGCAGGCGTGCTACGGTCGCTGCGTTTCCCACCCAGTGCCAGCACTTGTGCCTTTTCTCAGCGATGACTTTGCTTTCAAACAGCCATCGTATTCCAAGTTCAATGAACCTCTTGAGGTTGAGGATGCTGAGGCAAGTGCAGACACGTATGCTCCGTTGATCTATATGTAAGCAATATACAGTTACCAAAAGCCCAGTGTGAGCCAGAAAACCTGCAGCAAGAAATCTTTCTCAAGGAGAGAGATTCCTTCCCAAAGGCAAGCTGGCAGAGGCCAGTTACAACCATAAGGCAGTTTCAAAAGGTAGTTGGCCCATTCTGGGATTATTTTCTTCCCAGATCTCCCATGATTTCACATCCATCAGTGTCATAAAATCACTTTGGTACTAACCTGATTGTATCGGGCAATACCCCTGGAATTTCTGTGTTCCCCCACCGACAGCACCGTAGGGCTCTGGGATACGCAGTCTGCTCGCTGTGACTCCGTTCGTAACCCGCAAAGCAGCGGCACTTCCAGGACGCCTTCTGCTTTGCTGCCGTGCCTTGGAAGGTGAGGAGGCAGCGATGCAGTCCTGCCCCTCTCGGGAGAGCCCAGCCTGGCAGGGGGTTAGGTTTGAAAGAGAATTTAATGGTGAACTAAAGCAGCCGGTGCGTGTCGACACAGCCTTCCCACTCGTCCTGGGGACACGGGCACGCTCCTTGAATCAGCGTCGTGTCCCACCGACCTCGGCTGTGCACGGGGCCGGGCCCTGGGGCAATGCAGCGCCCTGCAGCTGGCCGTGGGATAGCACCGGCGGAACGGGGTTGTGACCTGAGCCTCTGCCTTAATTCGTCGAATGGCTGCACCCAGGGCTGTCCCTTCCTGTGTGCTCCAGACCCCAGGAGCAGTCTCCAGGGCCACGTTTCACAGCGGTCCTGGCCAGTAAAATGTGATTTTTACATAAATGAAGCTGAGACCAAATGTTATTCTTCTGCCACTTCCCTCTCTGCCTTTGTCTGGACAGCGGGCTCGGCTAAGGGTAGCGGTGGTTAGGTTGTGTACAGACACGAACCTTTGGAAAAAATCTGCCCTTTGAGTTTAATTTCCATTAACGCTGGTTCTGTGAAGTGGCTCTGCAAGGACAGCTTCACCTCGGGCGAGGTGACCGGTGCCTGCTGCGCTCCCCTCAGAGCTGCTCCGAGACCGCAGGACGCGTGCTCTGCCGTTCCGCTTGGTTTTCAGTTTGCCACGGACAGAAAAACTCGGAACGATGGAGGTGCCCCGCAGCCAGGGCACATCAACCCAAGTGTCCCCAGGGCCGACCGTGAGCTGTGTTCCACCAAAACAGGGCATTGCTCGGGGGTCTGAGGGCACGACAGCACGCTCCAAGGTGGCAAGGAAGCCATGTATCCTAGGAAAGGAAAAACGGGGAATAAGGTCACTGTCAAGGAAAGTCAGCAAAATTATAAATGAATGTGAAAATCAATCACTGACATGACGGTAGAAATTTCTTCCAGTGGTTCCAAACTGTGGAGGTTAATGTGCAGTTTGAGGGAAAACAGAGTCTTAACTCCAAGCTGTGACAAATGTAGTGGGGGCCTTCTGAAGTTTTAGTGCAGTTGCTTTTTAAATACCTGCCCCCCCCCCCCCCCTTTCTCCAGNCCATTTCTCCAGCTTTAATTGCTTCAGAGTGATTTCATTACTTCTGGCTGTGGTGGTTAATTGAATGTATGAAACCCTCCCAGCCGGTGGCTCTCGCTGTTGTGCTGCTGTTGGCCTCCCCACCAGCAGGACTGGGAGGCAGGACCGGCCTCCCCAGCAGCTCCACGCTCTGGCAGGTCCCACACAACTCATCCACCTCCTGCTCAAATTTAAAGTGGGAATCACTGATGAAGACCCCATCAGCTCACATCAGAGCTGCCCTCAGCCCGCACCGCTATTCCAAGTAGTGGCCAGTGACCCCTTGCATCCAGACCCTTCATACCTCCAAAATCAGAGGTTGCACAAAGCCGACGGTGCGTGTCCCCCTTTGGTGTCTGTGCTCTGGCTGTGTCATCTCCTCTGGCCCCATTCTTCCGGAAGGTTGGGCAGCCCCCAGCTGCAGTCTGTGCCACTGACCTTTAAACGCAGCCCCACGGGTGGAAACCTCCTCCGGGGTGGGTGACCTCACCTACAGGCTGCACAGTCGCTGGGAAAAGGCAAAGGGTGTTTAACAAGCAAAGCTCAGAGCCCTGGTCTTCCTTTCCAAAGGTTAAGCTCCTGAAGGGCAGATAATGACTATTGCCTTCGGTCCTTTTATGGCAGCTTTTAGATTAGGCTGTAGAAACAGCCCGTAGGTGCTTTAGTGTTTAAAATAAACGAGTGTCTCTTGGTGTGGTTGAGTTAAAAATAACATCTTCATCATGATGAAACTAAGGGAAAGCTGGAGGTGTTTGCTCGCGTTCGGCTGGTGAGTCACGAGCAGGCTGGGGCTGGGGTCCGGCGCTCGGGGACCCCGGGCAATGATGGGGCTCAAAGGCAGTGCAGGTTGTGCGTGAACCAGCCTCTGTGGTAACGCTCACTTACCAGTGACTGCCGCGGAGCTGCCTCGGTGCCCACAGACACGTCACTCTGGGGGGGACAGGAGTGGTGGTTGTGTGCCTGCTGGAGCACCATCACGTGCTCCATCGTGTTTATGGGTGAGACCTGGGAGCTCTCCCTGGCTGAGCTTCGGTGTGGCAGCCCTGCCCGGGGAGGGGGTGGCTGGGTGCCGTCCCAAGCCCGGTGGCACGGCCATGCTCAGTGCAGCTGTCCCGACGGGGGATGCGAGGGAGTAGGGCAGGCAGGGGCACCCCTCCCTGCCCGCTCACCTCCCTGTCTGGCACAGGGGTTGCTGTCAGGCTGACCACGCTGACCGTATTTTTAGTAGTCCCAAGAATCAAGCAGCTCTGAGGGGGCTTTGCAAGGGGCATTTTGACTAGTGGCGGCTCTGAGGCACGGAGCAGGCATGTGAGCTGGCAGTGGTGACAGGGCAGAGCGGGTTTGCTGTCCTCTTGAGCAGCAGAGCAAAACCTGGTGAAAGCCCCTGCTGCCCTGGGGAAGAGGCTCTGCAGGGTGCCCAGCCTCCTCACCCACGGCATGGCGGTGCCAGCAGGCATCTGCTGGGCGAGGTGGCCGGCCGGGCCGTCTCCTCCCGCTGCAGGGATCACCTCCTCCTGGCACAGTCTGCTGGGAGGGAACGGGGGTCTGCTCCCTGCAGCCCCCACCGTGCACCGGCCGTGTCGCAGCCATTCCTGGGGGACCTTGCCTGGCCAGGCACTAACTGATGGGAGAGCCGCTGCTGGAAACACCTTTGTCTTGTTTTCCGTGAGCAGCTCTGTTGCACCCTTGATCAGGCAGGGCTGCTGAGCCTGGGGAAATGCCTGCTCTGTGCCAGCACCCCAGGGGCTGCCGGGGAATTTCGGTGACTCCCCTCGCTCCTGGGCCAACACCATGCCATGGCCGCATCGCTGGCACAGAAATGGGGAACTGGGGCTGGGCTCAGCCCTGCCTGGCAGTGGGAGCGTCTGGGTGCCATTGCGGTTCCCCGCTGTGGATGATGGTTTTGCCATCAGCAGCCAAGGCACCTTGCTGCAGGCTAACACAGGGCTGCGGGACGGACTGGAAGAGGGAAAAATCACTTCTAGGAGGCTCTGAGCTGCCAAAAGCTGTGCTCTGGGTTCCCCTGCCTCTCCTTTGCATGGTCCTTAGTTGTCAAGACAAACAGCCACTGGGTTTGCAGCCTGGCAGAACTTCGGGGCCTCTGTAATTAGTAACATCTGCATTGTAATTCCTGGTGGTTCCATATCTAAGAGAGCAGAAAAAAAAAATCAAGTTTACACTTGCACAAATTTGCAGATGACACCAAGTTAGGATGGGGGTGCTAGTACTTGTGGAAAGAAGATTAGAGTTTAATATTGGTCCGATAAAATAGGAAATGATCTAAAGTAACTGCAAGGCAAGGCAATAAGGAGACAGCTAATTCTTTTCTAAGCATGTTACTTTAAGTAAGTGAAGAAATCCAAACTGTGAAATGACTGTCACAGAAGTCAACGTATTGATAAATGAATATGAAAATTGGCCACTGAAATAATGGTAAAAACTTCTATTGGTTCCAAAATAAGGAAGTTAGTGCGTATTTTGAGAGAGAACAAAGATGTCTTAATTCCAAGTTTTGACAAATGTAATATTTTCTTAAGTTTTAGAATGGTTGCTTTTAAATTAAACCATCCAATGTTTCTTAAATTTAATTGCTTCGAGGTGATTTCATTAGTTCTAGCTATATCAGTTAATTGCTTCAATTTAATGTGTAAAATTATTCCCAGCAACTGGCTCTCATTAGATGCCGGAGCGCTATCACTAATTGCCAGCAGAGGGCAGGAAACGATCAAATTACCCTGATGGAAGCTCCCAAAGGGCTGATCTACTGGTGCAGACCGCTATTTATTCCTCAGGTGACCTATTTCACCGGAGTAACAATAGAAATTAGAGGCTATTTTATATTTCAGCACGACTATGGCATAACGCTAAGCCCAGTGTAACAGCATCTAGATCAATGTACACCTTCCAGTGACAGGAGAAGCTCCCAGGGACCTTCCAGCCAGCTCCTGGGCTTAAAATGTTCAAGTTGAGAAACCGAGTAAGATGGATGGGTAACTAAAATGTAATTAAGGCTACTGCTGTCTAGAAGGGTGAAGGAAAAAGCCTGATTTTTACACAGATCCTCTCCTAAGGATAAAGCAAGCACAGATTGCTTTCTGGTCAACACCAGAAGCCGAGTTCATGCCCCATACAGACTCCCACCAGTCCGTGTTTAGCTCTGGGAGTAGCGGAGAGAAACTCTTTGAACTAACAGGGAGGGGGAAAAAAGGGGAGAAGGGAGTCTTGTATCAAGATGTGTTATTTTGGAAAAACTGCTCAGACAACACAGGTTTAGGATTCTAAATACATTCTTGAACTTTTATTCCTCCCAGCAGGTAAGCAGTTGATTAAAAACCTTAGTAGCAAAACCAGACCAAAAATATGTGTCTCACGCTTTCAGAAACAAACATGTGCACTTGCCTGTCAGATTTACGTGCAGAACTACAATTCACATTTCAATAGTGAATATGCAAATGAGTAATGAGGAATTTGGGTTGGCAGTGAGAGCAAACTGCCGCATGTGTAACCACGGCAAATGTGCAACAAACACTGCGTGGCTGTTTAGGTGTATGCAATTTTGAGCAAACGGACTAGGCCATGTAGAAAAAGTGCAATGATACTGCTGATTTTTGAAACGGCGTAAACAGAAGAGAAAAATCATATTAACAAACAGGACAGCTTAATGAAAGCTGTTTGGCACTTCCCAACTGAGGCTGCTTCAGCAATGTGCAATATTAACCTTTCTGTACCTGGATTAGATTTTTGTAGACTCTTCTTTGTCGTGTACACATTCAGTTCAGCAAGCAAACGATATGGAAAATGCTGCTTTTGCTTTCACTAGAACTTAACTTAAAAAATTCCACTAGTGAATTCTGGAGTGTTAGGGACACTTCATGAATTAGGCAAAACAAAAGCTGCTGTTTTCTAAGATTTGAAGCCAAAGTGTCAGCAAGGAGCAACTGCCAATTACAGAAACCCAACTGCAACTGGCTTTAGCCAAAGAAAAAAACAAACATTAAAACTAGAATTTCAAATGCAGTTCTGTAAAGTGTCATACAATCCCCCACTCCCCCAAACCATGCTATAATCAGTACTGTGGATTAGGTGCCTCAGGAGAAAAAAAAATAAATCCCGTAAAACAGAAATCAAGAATTTCTTAAATCACAAAACCACCAGTTTTCGGAGGTGCTTCCTTGTACATGCAACATCTGCTTTTTGTCAAGGTATGCATCTTCTCTGGATTCATAATGTGCAAATTCCATAAATTATAGATTTATTCCAGTCAGATTCCCGTACTAGTGCTGAAACAAATTCACAGTATAAACTGTCAAGACTCCCCGTGCTGTGAATGAATATATATATGTGTGTATATATATATATGTATAAAAAAGTAAAGTGCAACTCATTCTGTTTTGCAGAGTCATACGTGGCTCTGTACTTCAGCATATGTTTACAGCAGGTTTTGTAATAGGAAGAAGACCCCCCCATTAAACAATGTCATCATTTCATGGGAGATGTTTCTGCTTTTCAATAGGCTGCATGAAATTTGCTATGCTGTAAAATCTGACCGAAAGGTTCTTCATTCAGTCCAGTGTCTGACACTCGGGGTTTCCATTACTGACTAGTAATACCGAGCACAGTAGATCTGCGGTGTTACACCTAAACATGTAGCATAAGACATGCCTGAAATCAGAAAGTTCATTCTTAGCTTTCCAGCTTTTGTGCAGTCAGACTCTGGATACTTAAATCCTCTTTCTAATGCCCTCATGAGAAACTCATTGCACTCCTGCTATAGCAGCTCTTGCTCATCATCTTCAGATCCTGAGGGTCCTTGTCGTACCTCTTCATACCATTTGTTTGTGAGGGTTTTCATCTGTATGCGCCCGTGATGCAAGTCCTAAGGCAAAAGCAAACCAGAACAGTTTCTTAGCTACAACACTACTTGTGTGTTAGAGCAAAAGAGAAAGACTAGTTTAACATATTCCTCAGAAAATAATCCACTCCTGGTCTCTAAGCATGCAAAGCAATTCTGTTTCCTACGAGAAAATATTTATCAAGTGTTCAATCAGTAATTATTTCCAGGGATGATATTTTTGATGACAGGTATTTTTACCTGTGTTTTCTAGACAGTCCTGCTCTGTGGGTTTCAACAATCCTAATGCTGTCTGGCTTTGAATCTCGCTCTTCTCTACGTGTTCCCAGGGACTGTGGGAAGCTTGTGGCCTGCTTTGGTGATTCACATACTTATTTTTCTAGCCTTTGGTTGCAATCTGGATGGCAGCCTGTGCTTTTGGCTACCAACTACGAATCAGATGCTTACTGTGGCTTCTTGATTCCTTTTTGGTTTTGCAAAAAATGCCTTTAGCTTTTGCGGGAAAGCGCTGAAAGCATTCTTTTGAAAAGAAAGGTACAAAACAAGAGGAAAAATAGTACATTTGTGCAGGCTAGGAAGATGGAATGTACACACTTTACACAAAATTATCAACTCCACAGCATGCTTCATTCTATGGCAAATTGGAAAAACAGTGAATTATACAGCCAAGGACTCTCAGGTTTCTGAGGCATGGAGTGAAAATGGCATAGTATTTACACCTCTTGGAGCCACTCAGTGTTAAGTTATATGTTCAGTCAGGTGTCATTTTGCATTTACAGCTTCAAAGTCTTGGTCTCCCAGTGAGGAAGTCTTAAAAGTGAAGGCTGCAATTCTGGTGCATATTTCTAAGATAAAAACTGCACTCTGCAGAAAAATCACAACTCCAGAATTCAAGGACCATGTACAGTAAAAGGCAGCCACTTTGTGTGATAGCACTTTAAAAACTCTGCATGAGTGGCAGCAGCTTTTTCTGGCAACAGTAGTAACTAGTAACTTCTGATACTCTTCATGGTACTCCGCAAGATTAAAGGCAAGTTCAATAAATCCATACACCTTTTAAAATTTAATTGTGGTAGCCCCGAGAGATGCTCATTTAATCCAACCTGCAATTTTACAGCGCAGCTTTTCATTACAGCTGCTCTACATATGCACAAGTAATATATTAGATGGCTCACTCTTCCTAATGTGGAAGTTGCATGGCTACAGTATGAGCCTTGAATGGTACAGAGTGAAATGACAACCTACTCTACCGCAGTTTCTTTTCTTCAAGAAAACAAGAAAGACTTACTTCTTGTGTGAGTCTTCTGGTGAAGAAAGGATTCAAATACTTGGCATCAAACCACATAAACCCTTTGAGGTCCTGGCGTTTTATGTACTGGGCTTCATATTCCTCCTCTGTAAGCTCTGATAAATGTTCGGATTCTATGGTATTTCCCTAGAAAGATCACAGATATTGGAATAACCTGAGAAATGTGGCAGTCATCCCTCCGGCTTGCTTCAGCCCCCTGCTCTGTGTTCTCCCTTCTCACAACCGTTCCCATACTGGAACAACATGGAAATTATCACCCCAGCCTACCAGGGCTTATGGCTCTATGAATCTGTCCAGCTGTTGATTCCCAGAGCCACTTAGCTTCCCTTTTCATGCTGAAAGGTAAACGACCTCAAATGTTCCATATTTTGTATTGTTACTATTGCTGAAAACAGATTTCTAGTGTGCAGGTTTTCTCTTGTGAGCTGGACAATGATTTTATCCAGCAAGCAACACTAATGTCATTGTCTCACGGAAAACAAGCCCTGTATCAGAACACACCCTATCCCTGTGCTCTTCCTATACACAACTCCCTACGTGGACAGAGTAAGGTAATTCCGAAGACTGCAAGCTTTTTGAAACGTGACGCCGAGAGGAGCTGTTCTTCAAATTCTACAGAACACCACCCTGCATGTATTGTTCGATGGTTTGGGGAAAAACACACAATTGCTCTGGGATATTTGATGTACTCCAGCCTTTTCCACATGAGGTTTCAGGCTGGCTGTTAGTTTTCTTCAGTACTCTTGCTTAGCCAGAAATTGCTTTAAAATAAAACACAGTCAGAGGGGTGCTGTTGGTATCACCTTCTCATGGCCTTTTCTTTGACTTTTTCAAAATAATTCCCATCTGCCTTTTATGATTAATTCATGACTCACACTGTACTAGCTACTTTCCTTCTGTATATGACTCAATCCTGTATCATCTGCTTTATGCTTCTGCAGGGGTTACTTTAATTTGTATGGATCAATTTATAACTAGACTAAGTTAAGAGACTATTTCTCCTCCCTTTGTCCGAACAGTTATTTTGTGTAAACACTAACCAAGCTCTGTCTTTGGGATATTTTAAAATTATATTGCTTGGCTTTTTCCTACCACCTTGGCTTTTTTCATTGCTTTCATTTTACTTTTTAGTAAAAAATAACGTACTAGTCTTGGAAAATGTAAAAATTAAAAAAAAAAATAATCAGCGATCCTTTGAATAAAAAACCCAAACAAACCATCTTCTCTGTCTTGCTAAGATTAATGTCCTTCTTGTTCCTCTTGCGTGCTTTGGAGTCCTCAATGTCAATCAGTCTGATGAGGGGCATGGTTCCTCCTCCCAGCAGCAAAATTGTGAACAGTACTATGATGATTGTTGTTGTCCCAATGAGCTGCCGCTTCTCTATTGGTTCCAAGCCCAAATGGAGGCTGAGGGCATAGG